>CAJHZI010000208.1:0-187500 GCA_905160935.1 Enchytraeus crypticus | reverse complement strand
AAATATAACAGACAAAATTCAAAAGGAAGTCAATAAAAAACTGAATAAGAGAGATTTAAAACTAAACACAGATAAAACAGAAAAATATACCATTGAAAACAAAAATGATCAGGAATGGAAGAAATGCAAATATTTGGATTCTTACTTGGATACTGAAAGAGACATGATCCATAGGAAGCAATTGTGTATGGCTATTTTTAATAAATATAAGTTGAAACTAATAAATAGCAAAATAACAATGAAAACAAGAATAAATATATTCAATGCTTATATTACGCCAGTTTACTTATATAATAGTGAGCTATGGACATTAACTTCAAAACAGGAACACGAAATTGACATATTTCATAGAAGTCTATTAAGAAAAATACTTAAAATATATTACCCTCACATTATAAGCAACGATAACTTATACATCAGAACAAATGAAAAAAATGGAGTCTTGCAATTAAAAACGAAGACTAAAATGGATAGGTCACTTACTTAGGTTACCGAACAATCCGCCTGTGAAACTTGCTTTAAATGAGAATAAAAAATCTCAGACGAAACAAAGAGGTTGTCAAAATAAACAAACATGGATCAAATTAGTAAATGAAGATCTCAAAGATATAAATCAGAATTTGAACATATTGGATGAGAGCATCTGTGATCTGGCTGAGGATAGAGCGAAGTGCAGTCAATTAACCTTGAAGCCTACTGCAGGGTCCAAATAGGACGTAGTGCAGTCTCAGTAGTAGTATTTGTTAAAATCAATTTCACAATTTAAAATTCGCTTTAATCACCTTCAGTGACTGGCAGATTACGATTGCGATTTATTAATTAAAAAGCCAACAAAAGGAAGAAAGTTGACAGATATCTGGCGATATTTCGATCGAAACTACAGTCAAAAATATAACATTAAAGCAAGCTGTAAGATTTATTCTGTATGCAAATAGCTAGTGGTCATAAACTTTCTAAGTGTAATAGATTTATAATAAGTAATGAAATATTAAGCAATGTTTATAGACAATTGGTCATCTTATCATTCATTTAAGAAAAAATCATAAAAGTTGATTGTAGTAAAAAATCATGATTATAATCAAAAAAATCATCCGGTTTTTTAAGGTAAAAAATCAGATTTTTTTACCAAACCTGGATTCAATCAAAACTCTAGTGTTGATGTATGTCATTTCTGAAAATGATTTCTGATATTTCTGCCAAATATTTAATTTGAATGATTTCATTGATTAATTGATTGATTGATTTAATTGCATATTTATTGAATGATTTATTGATTAGGCGACTGCAGAGATCAGGAGTCGATTGGTTGCTAATGTTGCAAGCGGATGGCGATGTTGTAGACGAAGAACTTTTGGCAAATCTGTAGCGAGAGAGTTTTCAGACTAATCTGGAGTAGTAAAGGTTTCAATCAATCAATGAATCAATCATTCAACTAATCAATTAATGAATCAATCAATAAATATTTAGCAAACAAGTGGCATTAAATTACTAAATAGAAACGTCTTTTGATGAACAGTTAAGTCATAGCTAGTATTTGTAACACTATTGTTAATTTTATTTGCAATCTCGAGATAGAGTAGATGGTCTTCGTTTCTCGAGAGAAACTGACATTCTCTGTTAGGTTAATAGTCTAAACTTCCTAGTATTTGCAAGTATTTGTTTGCCTGATTTATATGTAATTATTATTTTGTGCTGTGTGTTGGAATATGAATTGTATTAAATATATTTTCATGCCTAACGATTTCGCCAGGCAAGATCGGGCAGAATTTGTATTTATTTTATTTTTTATTAGTTTACTTCTGCAAAAAATAAGTACAAATTATTATTATTATTTTTAAATATATATTTTAATTAGTTTACTTTTTCGGAACACCTCGCAGCGCAGTGTGTAGAGAGCTCGCCTCTTGAGCGAGAGGTCACGGGTTCGAGACTGCGTTGCGACGTGGTTTCACTGTCATATTTTAATGACTATTGTGTTGTGTTATTTTGGAAGTGCAGTGGTTTTAAATAAATAAATAATTGCGAAGTAAGAAAAATTATTAATGCTACCGTACAGATTGATGAACCAACCACATTCTGCTCATCGGCCTTGATTTGATTTCACAGCGCTCCATGTTGTCATGGACAATAGTTGCGCTCAAATTTATTGCTGCTGTTGTTGATTGTATGTAGACCTGTGAAGCAATGATAAGTGATATCACTCGTTCAGTTCAGTTCAGTGAGATGTGAGACGAGAGAGGTAGGATGATGAGGAGATTAAACGGAGATCTTTCTCGATGTCGTGGATATGTCGCAGAATTCAATTCGGTGAGATATACGTATTGTAGTGTATTTACAAGCTGTGGGATCTTATTTAACGTTAAGAATAGTAGCCTTAAAGACCTCACAACCGGTTACTGCACGTGTTGTATAAGGCCACTACAGCACTAAGATTCAAACCAACGTCAGATAGGGCATTCGGGTGTTCAGCTCCTAAGCTCCAGAAATTGCTACAAACTTTTCCAAAACGAATGCTAGAGATTATGTGATATTGACGGATGATGTGGTATGGGACAAAGGGAGTAGAGAATGTCTGTTCATGTTCCACCCTTAAGTTAAAGCTGGTAAAGCTAAAGCTAATAAAACTAATGTTAACGTCAGTTTCCTCACTCAAAAGCGATGCCAGTGACGGGCGAGCCCAGGATTTGAACCCCGCACATACTGATCTGCGGTCGATTATCTTACCGACATCGCCACTGGCTCCAGCCAGTGAACTGGGAATAAAACGAAGATAATGATGATGATGAAACCTAGGAGTCTAAATGAAAATATTTAATAACGATTTAGACATTTGATCACAGTTCAATACTGAAGCAGAGAGATAAAATGTGGAGAATGAATGTAAATTAAAATTTAGTTGTGTGAAAATTGATTTTGAGACGTTTTTCTTAAATACTGTAGGAATTAACTTGAGTTTAAATTTAGTTTCTTTTTTTATTAGTTAATTGTTGTTCTGGAGTATTGAACTCCGGGATTAGTGTATGTATTATACACAGTTGAAAAGGGATCGTGTTTAGATGCTGACATTTTGGTTGAGTAGTGTCAGCTGTCCATTGCAATGGAACGAGTCATTGCTCTCGTGGTTTTTCTCATAATGACTATAGTACTGAAATTATCTGTGTATTAAGTCTTTGTCATGTTCTTTATTTATACGTATGTATAGCTTATTTTGTGCACGATATGTTGACATGTAGTAGTTTACTGATGATCTTCTTGAACTGAAGATAGGTGTCATTACATACGGTTGATTCACATTTGGTATGACCTAGTTATGACAATAGTCATATATGAAATGTAGAGTCAGTTTATTTGGCTCATGGAAGGAATTGAATTATAATTTGGTGGTCATAGGTACTGTGATGCTTCCACATTTTTGTGACTTTATTATTTGATTCAACGAACTGACATGGTCTTTCGGATCCTTTTGCATGCTACTCTATTATTTGATCCAACGGACTGATCGGTCTTTCGGATCTATTATTTCCTTTATGCATGTTTACTTTATTATTTCCTTTATGCATGGTTACTCTATTATTTGATCCAACGGACTGATGGGTCTTTCGGATCTATTATTTCCTTTATGCATGTTTACTTTACTATTTACTTTATGCATGGTTACTCTATTATTTGATCCAACGGACTGATCGGTCTTTCTCTATGCATGTTACTTTATTATTTCCTTTATGCATGTTACTTCTATTATTTCCTTTATGCATGTTACTCTATTATTTGATCCAACGGACTGATCGGTCTTTCGGATCTATTATTTCCTTTATGCATGTTACTTATTATTTGATCCAACGGATGACGTTCTTTCGGATTTGATCCAACGGACTGATCGGTCTTTCGGATCTATTATTTCCTTTTTGCATGTTTACTTTATTATTTCCTTTATGCATGGTTACTCTATTATTTGATCCAACGGACTGATCGGTCTTTCGGATCTATTATTTCCTTTATGCATGTTACTCTATTATTTCCTTTATGCATGTTTACTCTATTATTTGATCCAACGGACTGCATGTTACTCTATTATTTCCTTGTTGCATGCTACTCTTATTATTTGATCTAATGGATTGACTTGGTCTTTTGGGTCTTTTTCTATTTTTGGTCCTGGGTCCTGTTTTGAAATCCCGGAATGGCATTTCTAGTGCTTAGGTACCTTAGATGCAATAGCGTACTGCAGTATGTGTAAGGTCCTTCCTAATCGAGGTGGTAGGAAAGTGTGTGATCAGCTGAAAGTGTGTGATCAGAAATGTTGTGAGCTTATCAGAAGATTAAGTTGAATTATCAGTAACTGTAGTGTAATGATGATGTGCTTTGTGGTTGTATGTATGTGTGAATATTATTATTGGGACTTTAGTTCAGCTAAATTCACTGAATTGGTTTTCTAGTTGTCCTTTTGAGAAAGTTGATTCTTTCTACCACGGGGTTATGATGAGTGCAAAATTATCAAAATTGATCTTTTCTTGGAGAAAAGTATATCATTTGCTGAAAACTGTTAGTTTTTTAGTGAGTAAAATGTGTATGCTTTAGTTTTTATAGGCTAAATTTTGTAAACTTACTCGTGATTTATTCATCACGGAGTTCCTATGCTTCAGTAGTTGTAACGGTGGCTAGCTAGATAAGAAGTATATCATCTTCCCTGACGGTCATTGTTTTACTTTATACTAACTATCTGATACCCTATATTAATAAAAATTGTTTATTATTTATATTTGAAATTTTATATGGTGGCACTGCATTTGGTTTCGAGTAAATGCTGAAATAAACATCTATCTATCTATCTATCTAGCTATCTGTCTGTCTGTTTTTCTGTCTGTGTCTCTGTCTGTGTCTCTTTGTCTGTCTAGTTGTTTGAAATGATGCGACACTTTATTATGATGCGCAGAATACTTTGTCGTATAACATTCTTTGATATGAGCTGATACTGAGGTCACTGTGTGATTGAACCGTGTACGGGAGAGTTGAAGTTGTTCTGGAGCTGAGAGTCGTGGTCGACAGTGCCTTCGGTCAGGAGACGTCGACAGAGAGGACGCCGCTGAGCGGATACGTCGACAGAGGGGACTCCACTGAGCGGAGACGTCGACAGAGGGGACGCAACTGAGAGGAGACGTCGACAGAGGGGACGCCACTGAGCGGAAAGTCGACAGAGAGGACATTGCATAAAATTAAATTTGAAATTTGGTACGACGATTGATGTTAAGCAAATTTGTGAGTTAATATTTTTACATTCGAAATTATTTTGCAATAAATTTTGAATTTATTGAATAGATAACATTGTTTCATAATAGATCTATATTTATTTAGTTATTTGATGAATTACTTAAATGTTATTGATTTTATTATTCACATCTGTTTTAATCATTAATCTGTTTTATTTAATTGTTATACTTTTGTAATTTAAACAGTAAATAATTACTAGTTACTATTGTAGATCTACTAATTAGACAAATTACTATAAAATTAAACTAAATTGTTTAACCATTGTAATTTTTAATTCTTCAAGAATTTTTCAATTCCTGGATCAACAATGAGTGATTGTTTATGTTAGACATCATCACTGCGTGATTGTTTATGTTATACATCATCACTGCGTGATTGTTTATGTTAGAGAACTTCACTGGGTGCTTGTATGTGTTAGAGATCATAACTGGGTGCTTGTATGTGTTAGAGAACTTCTCTGGGTGCTTGTATGTGCTATACGTAGATCTTCACTGGGTGCTTGTATGTGTTAGCTATCATCACTGGGTGCTTGTATGTGTTAGCTGTCATCACTGGGTGCTTGTATGTGTTAGCTATCATCACTGGGTGCTTGTATGTGTTAGATATCATCAGTTGATTGTACTCATACTAGTCGGAGGTTGTCGTATGCAGGGGTCAGTGTTTTGAGTGTATATACATCACTAGCACTGTAGCTTCCGCCATCTTTCATTATTACTATTAATTTTATATTTTCTTTATAGCATAGATTTCGACTCGGAGAGTTTTTACAGTGGTATCTATATGTAGTCTTCGGAACAACCAATGTTCGCTGACCAGCCCTTCAGTACACAGCAGTGGTCAGGGTGCTTGGTAGCCCTTGGCTCTCGGACAATGCAGGCTGACTATGGAGGGTGGAGGAATCAAAAAGACGTCGATGGTTTAAGTAAGACCATAATTTATGTTCCTTTAGTTTGTTTGGTGTAGTTTAGTCTGGATCCATTGCTAAAGCTTAGTTTATGCTCAATTTACTGTTTTTCATGGATAGAATAGATTAGTTTATTTTGTTTATTTACTTATTTGTTTTTTGTTTATTAGTTTCCTTCATTTTGAGTTAGTTTTAGCATAAACTAGGTTTAATTAAAATTAACTTCAGTTTAAGCTAGACCAGCTTAGTTTGGTTAAAGTTAGATTAAGCTAGACCAGCTTAGTTTGGTTAAAGTTAGATTAAGCTAGACCAGCTTAGTTTGGTTAAAGTTAGATTAAGCTAGACCAGCTTAGTTTGGTTAAAGTTAGATTAGGCTAGACCAGCTTAGTTTGGTTAAAGTTAGATTAGGCTAGACCAGCTTAGTTTGGTTAAAGTTAGATTAGGCTAGACCAGCTTAGTTTGGTTAAAGTTAGATTAGGCTAGACCAGCTTAGTTTGGTTAAAGTTAGATTAGGCTAGACCAGCTTAGTTTGGTTAAAGTTAGATTAGGCTAGACCAGCTTAGTTTGGTTAAAGTTAGATTAGGCTAGACCAGCTTAGTTTGGTTAAAGTTAGATTAGGCTAGACCAGCTTAGTTTGGTTAAAGTTAGATTAGGCTAGACCAGCTTAGTTTGGTTAAAGTTAGATTAGGCTAGACCAGCTTAGTTTGGTTAAAGTTAGATTAGGCTAGACCAGCTTAGTTTGGTTAAAGTTAGATTAGGCTAGACCAGCTTAGTTTGGTTAAAGTTAGATTAGGCTAGACCAGCTTAGTTTGGTTAAAGTTAGATTAGGCTAGACCAGCTTAGTTTGGTTAAAGTTAGATTAGGCTAGACCAGCTTAGTTTGGTTAAAGTTAGATTAGGCTAGACCAGCTTAGTTTGGTTAAAGTTAGATTAGGCTAGACCAGCTTAGTTTGGTTAAAGTTAGATTAAGTTAGATTAGGCTAGACTAGCTTAGTTTGGTTAAAGTTAGATTAGGCTAGACCAGCTTAGTTTGGTTAAAGTTAGATTAGGCTAGACAGCTTAGTTTGGTTAAAGTTAGATTAGGCTAGACCAGCTTAGTTTGGTTAAAGTTAGATTAGGCTAGACCAGCTTAGTTTGGTTAAAGTTAGATTAGGCTAGACCAGCTTAGTTTGGTTAAAGTTAGATTAGGCTAGACCAGCTTAGTTTGGTTAAAGTTAGATTAAGCTAGACTAGCTTAGTTTGGTTAAAGTTAGATTAGGCTAGACCAGCTTAGTTTGGTTAAAGTTAGATTAGGCTAGACTAGCTTAGTTTAAGTTAGATTTGTTAAGATTAGCTTAGTTTATTTTAGTTTAAGTAATCTAGGTAGCCTAAAGATATATTAGCTTAGTTTAGTTTAAGCTAGGTTGAGTTAGATTAGCTTAGTTTAGTTAAGCTTGGTATAGTTAGATTAGGTTAAATTAGTTTTAAGTTATATTTAGTTAGTTTAGCTTAGTTAAGTTTAATCTAGGTTTAGTTATATTAGCTTAGTTGAGTTTAGGCTAGATTAAATTAGGATAGCTTATGAGTTTATGCTAGGTTTAGCTAGGCTAGCTTAGTATAGTTTTAGCTAGATTTAGTTAAATTAGCTTAGTTTAGTTTAAGGCAGGATTTTGTTGTATTACTTTAGTTCCATTAAGCTTGTTTTTAGTTAGATTAGCTTAGTTCAAGCCAAGATTAGTTAGACTAGCGTTGTTTAGCTTAAAATAGACTAGATTAGTTTACTCTAAGTTAGATTAACTTAGTTTAATCTAAGTTTAGTTTGATTAGCTTAGTTTAGTTTAAGTTATATTGAGTTAGGTTAGCTTGGATTAGTTTAAACTAGGCTTAGTTAATTTAACTTAGTTTAGTGTAAACTAGATTATTTAGATTAATTTAGTTTAGTTTAAGCTAGATTTAGTTACATTAGCTTAGTATAGTTTAAGCTAGGTTTAGTTAGATTAGCTTAGTATAGTTTTAAGCTAGGTTTAGTTGTATTAGCTTAGTTTAGTTTTAGCTAAGCTTTAATTAGTTTACGGTAGATTTAGTTAGAGTAGTTGAGGTTATTTTAAGCTGGATTTAGTTAAATTTTTATATTAACTTTACGTTCTTTCATTTTACTTCCTATCGTCAAGTTCATGCCATGGCATATAACTAGTCCAACTAATTCTATCCTTATCTTTCCTTTTAAACTATCCGTGTATAGTCACTTTAATTATTAAATCTTCAAAGCTTACTTTGTTACCGTCTCATTTCAACCCCTATCGGGTGCTTGTATGTGTGATATATGTGACAAGTGACCACTGGGCATGTGATGCGTACTATGTATGTGTAATATGTACATGTAATATGTGATCACTGGGTGCCTGTATGTGTGATATATGTGATCAATGGGTATTTCCTGTATATTATAATAGATCAGTAGTTGGTAGTAGTTGGGGATCATGACTGGTGATTATGTTTGTCAGATATCAACTCTTAGTGCTTGTGTATGTTTCAGAGATAACTGTGTGTTTGTTTATATTTCAGAGATAACTGGGTGCTTGTGTATATTTCAGAGATGACTGGGTGCTTGTGTATATTTCAGAGATAACTGGGTGCTTGTCTGTATTTCAGAGATAACTGGGTGCTTGTGTATATTTCAGAGATAAGTGGGTGCTTGTGTATATTTAAGAGATAACTAGGTGCTTGTGTATATTTCAGAGATAACTGGGTGCTTGTATGTCAGTTAGACATTGTTCATCAGGTGCTTGTTCACGGATCAGTGGTCGTCGTATCCTGGGATGGGATCCTTTTCGACATCTAGTTCTACATCACGTGCTCTGCAGCTTCTGTCAAGTTTCCATTTTTGGATGTATTTTATTAATGTGTATGTGAGTGAGAGTGTGAGGAAGTGTGTGAGGATGTGTGTGTGAGGATGTGAGAGTGAGGATGTAAGGTGTGAGGATGGGTGTGTGTGAGAGTGAGAGTATGAGGATGTGTGAGCGAGAGTGTGAGGAAGTGTGTGAGTGAGAGTGTGCGAGTGTGATGATGTGTGAGTGTGAGAGTGAGAGTGTGAGGATGTGTGTGTGTGTGTGTGTGTGTGTGTGTGGATGTGTGTGTGAGTGAGAGTGTGATGTGTGTTTCTGAGTGAGAGTGTGAGGATGTGTGAGTGAGAGTGTGAGGATGTGTGTGAGTGTGTGAGTGAGGATGTGTGTGTTGCGTGTGTGTGAGGATGTGTGAGTGTGTGTGAGAGTGTGAGGATGTGTGTCTGGGTGAGAGTGCGATGATGTGTGTGTGTGGTTTGTGAGAGTGAGAGTGTGTGTGTGAGTGAGAGTATGATGATGTGCGAGTGAGAGTATGAGGGTGTGTGTGAGTGTGTGTGAGGATGTGTGTGAGTGAGTGAGTGAGAGTGTGAGGATGTGTGTGAGAGTGTGAGGATGTGTGAGAGTGTGTGTATGTGTGAGTGTCAGTATGTGTGTGTGAGAGTATGAGGGTGTGTGAGTGTGAGGATGTGTATGTGAGTGTGTGTCAGTGAGAGTGTGAGGATGTGAGTGTGTCAGTGAGAGTGTGAGGATGTGTGTGTGTGTGAGGATGTGAGTGAGTGTGACGATGTGTGAGTGAGAGTGAGAGGATTTGTGTGAGTGAGAGTGTAAGGATGTGTGTGAGTGTGTGCGGATGTGTGAGTGTGATGATGTGTGAGTGTGAGGATGTGTGTGTGAGGATGATTATGTGAATGAGGGTATGTGTGTGTGAGTGTGAGTATGCGGATGTGCGAGTGTATGTGTGAGTGCGAGGATGTGTGAGTGTGTGTGAGTGAGAGTGTGAGGATGTGTGAGTGGTGAGTGAGAGTGTGAGGATGTGTGAGAGTGTGATGATATGTGAGTGAGAGTGTGAGGATGTGTGAGAGTGTGATGTTGTTTGTGTATGTGTGAGTGTGAGGATGTTTGTGTGAGTGAGAGTGCGAGGATGTGTGTGTTGTGTGTGAGGATGTGTGAGAGTGTGATGTTGTTTGTGTGTGAGGATGTGTGTGTGTGTGTACGTGTGAGTGTGAGGATGTCTGTGTGAGGATGAGTATGTGAGTGAGGGTGTTTGTGTGTGAGAGTGTGAGGATGTGTGAGTGAGAGTGTGAGGATGTGTGTGTGAGTGAAAGTTTGAGGATGTGGGAGTGTGTGTGAGAGTGTGAGTGATTGAGAGTGTGAGGATGTGTGTTATGTATGAGTGAGAGTGTAAGGTTGTGTGTGAGTGTGTGTGAGTGTGTGTGAGGATGTGTGTTAGTGAGAGTGAGTGAGTGTGTGAGGATGTGAGTGTGTGTGTTAGGATGTGTGTGTCTGAGTGAGAGTGTGCGGATGTGTAAGTGTGATGATGTGCGAGTATGTGTGAGTGTGTGAGGATGTGTGTGTTGTGAGAGTGTTAGGGTGTGTGTGTGAGTATGAGGATGTGTGTGTGTGAGTGAGAGTGTGAGGATGTGTGTGTGAGAGTGTGAGGATGTGTGAGTGAGAGTGTGAGGATGTGTGAGAGTGTGTTGTTGTTCGTGTGTGAGGATGTGTGTGTGTGAGTGTATGCGGATATGCGAGTGTGATGATGTCTGTGTGTATGTGTGAGTGTGGGGATGTGTGAGTGAGGATGAGTATGTGAGTGAGGGTGTGTGTGTGAGTGAGAGTGTGAGGATGTGTGAGTGAGAGTGTGAGGATGTGTGTGTGAGGATATGTGAGTGAGAGTATGAGGATGTGTGAGAGTGTGATGATGTGTGTGTGTGAGTGAGAGTTTGAGGATGTGGGAGTGTGTGTGAGAGTGTGAGTGATTGAGAGTGTGAGGATGTGTGTGTTGTGTGTGTGTGTGTGAGGATGTGTGTGAGTGAGAGTGAGTGAGTGTGTGATGATGTGAGTGTGTGTTTGAGGATGTGTGTGTATTAGTGAGAGTGTGCGGATGTTGAGTGTGATGATGTGTGAGTATGTCTGAGTGAGTGTGTGAGGATGTGTGTGTTGTGAGAGTGTGAGGGTGTCTGTGAGAGTGTGAGGAAGTGTGTGTGAGTGAGAGTGTGAGGATGTGTGTGTTGTGTGTGTGTGAGAGGGTGTGTGTGAGAGTGTGCGGATGAGTGAGAGTGTGAGTATGTGTGTCTGTGAGAGTGTGCGGATGAGTGAGAGTGTGAGTATGTGTGTGTGTGAGAGTGTGAGACTGTGTGTGTGAGTGAGAGTGTGAGGATGTGTGTGTGTGTGTGAGGATGTGTGTGTGTGTGTGAGGATGTGAGTGTGTAAGAGAGTGAGGATGTGTGTGTGTGAGTGAGTGTGCAGATGTGTGAGTGTCATGATGTGTGAGTATGTGTGAGTGAGTGTGTGAGGATGTGTGTGTGAGAGTGTGAGGATGTGTGAGTGAGAGTATGAGGATATGTGAGAGTGTGATGTTGTGTGTGTGTGAGTGAGAGTTTGAGGATGTGGGAGTGTGATGTGTGTGTGTATGTGTGAGTGTGGGGATGTGTGCGTGAGGATGAGTATGTGAGTGAGGGTGTGTGTGTGTGTGTGTGAGTGAGAGTGTGAGGATGTGAGTGTGAGGATGTGTGAGAGTGTGAGGATGTGCGAGAGTGTGATGATGTGTGTGTGTGAGTGAGAGTTTGAGGATGTGGGAGTGTGTGTGAGAGTGTGAGTGATTGAGAGTGTGACAATGTGTGTGTTGTGTGTGATGATGTGTGTGAGTGAGAGTGAGTGAGTGTGTGAGGATGTGTGAGTGAGAGTGTGCGGATGTTGAGTGTGATGATGTGTGAGTATGTGTGAGTTAGATGTGAGGATGTGTGTGTTGTGAGAGTGTGAGGGTGTGTGTGAGGAAGTGTGAGAGTGTGCGGATGTGTGAGTGTGAGGATGTGTGTGTTGCGTGTGTGTGACAGTATGTGTGTGTGTGTGTGTGTGTGTGTGTGTGAGTATGTGTGATGATGTGTGAGTATGTGTGATGATGTGTATGTGTGTGTGTGAGAGTGAGAGTGTGAGGATGTGTGTGTGAGTGAGAGTGTGAGGATGTGTTAGTGTGTGTGTGAGAGAGTGTGAGGATGTGAGTGAGAGTGTGAGCAGTGGCGGATCCAGTGGGGCCCGGGCCCCCCCCTTAGGTCCGCCGATAAAAATTTTTAAACTATATTTTCATTGTTTCTAAAGCAATTTCGATGTGTAAATATGTTAGTAATGGCAGTGGTTAGGGGGGGCCCGGAGTGGAAGATATGACAGGGTATAGTTTCATTGTTTCTAAGGCAATTTCGATGTGTAAATATGTTAGTACTAGCAGTGGTCCGGTGGGAGGGGGGTGATACGACAGGGAACTCATTTCCAATAGCTCGATTTTTTCTAGGATATAAAATAGGAGCCCTGTATAATGGAAGGAGGTCCGAAAAATGGTGACCGTTTCACTAGCTCTCAATTTTCACTTGAACCTATGCATTGGAGGAAAAATGGGTGTAAGTAAAATATGTGAACTCTGTTCCGTAGCAGTGATGCAAACAGCCTTGGATGGGAGGGGTTAAGCCCCCCTCACCACCACCAAAATTAGGTCACTTTTGCAATTCGTCGAGATCTTCAGAGTTTCTTCTGAGGTGACAAAATTAACCTACTTTTTCCAAAACAAATGTAGGATCTTAGGAATTCCCCTGACTTTAGTATGGGTATAAGCGGGGGGATAAGTTACGGGGATACACTCACTCTATGTGCCGAATTCAGTAGTGAATAAATTTTGAGCCCCCCCCCCCACCTACAGAAATTTGTCTGGTTGCGTCACATGTCCCGAAGAAGGCAAAAAATAATATAAATAATAAAAATAATATCATTTTTTGTAAGCAAAAAATGTACTCTAAAAATCTTTTCGGCCCCCCCCCTTAAAAAATTCCTGGATCCGCCTCTGAGAGTGAGGATGTGAGAGTGTGAGGATGTGTGTGTGTGTGTGCTTACAAAAGCCGGTAAAGCTAATGTTAACCTCAGTTGTCTCACTCGACAGCAATGTCAGTCACGGGCGAGCCCTGAATTTAAACCCTGTGTTTGTGTGTGCGTTTGTGTGCGCGCGTGTTTGTGCACAATCTTATTTAATTGTGCAACTATGGCTCCTAATTGATAATATATATTCCTCATTGTTAGTACTCGCGCGATCAGTTCAACCTTTTCAAGTCATCTGTTACTCTGATTTCATTAATACCTCAGTATATCACAATCAATCAACCAATAAGAATTTAACGTCCAATTTCAAGCCATAAGGCAATGTCAGGGACGTCAATATGTTGAGAACTTGAAATTATACATATATAATTAATTTACTATTAATTATTATGGATATAATTTTTGTCACAATCCAGCATTTGTGCTATTGGTCAGGCAGTGGTCAGAGCTGCAGAGTAATTGAATCTGATTGGTCAGTTACCAAATGACCAAGCGTCACCTGTGGTAGAATACTGGATATTCGGGTAGAGGGGAGATTATTGAAGTTGTGGCGGCGAGACGGGCAAGTCCACACGGCGTAGGCCGAGGGCCGAAACCGGAGTTGAAGTCGGAGTATTGATATTTTAGGGATTGTGTGTTTAGATCTTATATTAAATTTTAAGTTTTAGTGTTCGTACATATTAAATTGTATTGCTGTTCCTATTGACTATTAAATTTTGAGATGCTATTGAAAAATCTGTTCCTTGACTTCGATAATCATCAGTAAGGAATAATCACAGAGAGCCTCACAACTACTTCAGATCGGAGTCCCACACGCCTCTGAGAATACCATCTCATGTGTGCTAGTTAGAGTAGGCCAAGGCATTAAATTATAGTCACGGACCGAACAAACGTCCTGTGCTGTGCTCCAACGGCGAGTTGCGACACGAAGGCAGCATCAGCGACGCGAGTTCTTTATAAATATATCAATATAATAGTGAAAGATTAGTTTAAAACTGAGATAAAATATCAATAAAATATAAACTGGCTGAAGCTAGTGGAAATGTCGGTAAGATATTCAACCGCGGATCAGTATTTTGCAGGATTCAAATCCTGGGCTCCCCGTCCCTGGCATCGCTTTCGAGTGAGGAACCTGACTTTAACATTAGTTTTATTAGCTGTTTTTAAACAAGTGTGTTCATGTTTCTTTAAGTTTCACAGTTGGCATAGACCACTATTAGTTTGAAGCTGTGTTCTCATAGCATTGAGCCTATGGATCTTCCATTCTTGATTCGGAACCATCAATTCTAACCACATCGCCGTTACAATAGTACGAGCAATTTAAACACTTTCTATTGCAACCCTGAGTACGAAAATTAAACGCATGTACGTTGTTTAAGCTTGCCGCATTTTTGTTATCGCGATTATACACACTACAGTTTCCTTGCTTTGTTTCCCTGTTTTAGTTTTTTAATTAAATTTATTTATCATATCCATGACTATAATCACGGAGAGGATAATTATATAATTATTAGTAATCGTTGCCTTTGATGGCGCATTCATAGCAGCCCTCGCGGATTTTAGAATAATCTTCCAACACTCTGAGATTTTTTCAAAGCTGTCAACACTTGGTCTTCCAAAGTGGTTTATCTCAATATTGTTAAGGTAGGCCTACCAACAATATTGCTACTTAATAGAAGGATTAACTATTTAATAGGTGACTTATTAAATTTATTAGATTAATTCATTAGTTACGATAACGAGATGAACTAGCTAGGAATCTGCTAGATATTTACATACTATAATCTCACTCCACTGGTTCAATGAACGAAATTCTAAAAGCTTAAAATTGTAACATCTCTTTTCGTATGAAAAGTATGCTGTATAGTCAGTCGGCTGGGATTCGAATCGAAATTGTGGATTCCATTCGTTTGCTCGATGGAACCTTCACTATATTTGATTGGTAGATTGCTGACATTATTCTATTATATTAAAATTGTTCATGTCACGTTGAATCGAGTACTCTGAACCCATATTGGGTAGTTATGATTAATCAGTCGATAGAACTTGCGCGTGCATTATCTGTGTATATACGTCTGCTTGTATCTTTCTTTTCTATTGTTGTATCTCTTTATATCTATATATGTATCTCTATATCTTGTTTTCGACTGCGGATCTTGATAGGCACTTGCCATTTTATTATTTTGAGAGTTCGAGTTCTAGTAGTCGCAGACTGAACACGTCGAGTTTCAAACCTTCATAGAGGAAAGACTCTAATTCTAACTTTCTTATTTCCTTAATCTTCGTATTCTTTTCTTAATTAAGAGAACTATGACAAGTAAGTTTTACGCGAACTGAGTAACATTTTAATGCGTAGTTGTAAGAATAACTTGACGACTTGAATTATAGGTTAACTTTGTAGAAATGGTGTGTCTATTTCATTTAGCTAGATATTTCCAATCTCCTGTGCTCTTCCAGCTCAGAACCTAGGGTTCGAATCTATACCTGTGACCTTTGCGAGATTGATACTAAGGAATTCTATCCTAGTGTTCGGTTGAGACACCGTTATCATCTTTGGTAGCTCTTTTGATATCTTCACGCCATGAATATGGACGAAAGAACTCATTTATAAGTCGGTAACTCATAAGGATTTGAACCCAGAGTACCAGCGCTTATGAGATGATGGATCCCGTCTATAAGATCGATGGCATCGCGCGTGTTAGGTAAGCGCAATTCACAGATGACCAAGTCTGTAATTCAACCGATGTCAACACACAAGCATCCAAGCTTCAGTTAAGTTCTTATAAAATTTTCTACCAAGTAGCAGATATACAGTACAAGTTCCTACTCCCATTTATCACGCTCTGAAAAGTGAGTAACATTCTACTTCCATGCTCCATAGACTTAATTAATCCCTTCATAAAATGATTATGGCTTACCCACGTCTTCATATAGCCTATATCTTTGAAAAATATGGCTTCTAAAGTAATGTTCCTTCGCCTTCCTCAGTTATTGCTCAGTCGACCCTAACGACACGAACAGTTTACGGTTGGTCTATTCTTCCGTGGCCTGGACACAACACGGGTAACTGTCTAAGTTATCTCTTTTAAATATGACAAAGAATTGACTGCAATAGGCAGCAGAGTGCAGAAAAGTCAAGTACGATGCGAAGTACAACAACAAGAAAAGATTAGCTACGATTTCAAATCCATTTTGAAAACTCAAAAGATACGCTAGGGAAGAATAAGTCTGGGGAGTCAAAGTGAGCCTTAGGAAACAATTATCAGCAGTCTACTGTCAGGACCAGTTATAATAATAATAATAACCCACATTATAGTGAAATGATCAACTACGTTGATATCTATCACTTTTAATACCACATGTTAAATCCTTTAGGCAATTTTGTCCATTTTCCGTGTATCCAGTCCAGTGAATGCCCGAGATTTTACTCTCAGATCAGCGCGGCTGGGATTCGAACCCACGAGGGTTCAATTCACCTCAGGATCTGTCATTTAAAACTTCATGACGTTATCTACACCTCTAACCATTGCGCTATTGATACATTCTAATTATCTGTAGAATCAATCATCCAGACAGTTATTCCCTGCTGCACTGATTCTGACAAAACAACGCGCGAAACATGAATATAAATATTGCCATTTTAATTAACATCCTTCTACTAATTGATATATTAGTTTAAATATATTACTACAATTTTCTATTGCGGTGGCCTCAACATAGCTTTTGAAACTAATTAAGATATATAATTAATCCTGAAATGTAGACTTAGACAAAATAAGAACAAGAACTTGATTTAATAATAAGAACTTGATTTAATAAAAAGAACTTGATTTAATATTGGTTTTTCAATATAAAGTCAGCGATTAGCGATCGAACAAGCAGAGAAAAGATAAAAGAAGAAACGAAGGCTAATCATAGTCATCGATTGCAGAGGGAAACATCGAGTCTGTATTCTAAAAAATTAGGCCTACTTAGACGCTGCATTTACAACGCCATCTTTATTCTAGCTACAAAAAAAAAAAAAAAACTGGTCTTACTAAACCAAACACATATTTAAACATAAATATGTAAATGTTAATAGTCAATATCGTTGCTTAGATAAAGGCGTTAATTATACTCAATTTCGGGTATTTCCAGTACGGATGCCGCATTAATTCGACGACGACGTCGCCAGCCTAACAGATAAGAAATAATTCGACGCCAGACCTAAGACTAGCAAAAGTAAGTAAAAAGTAAACACGTATTAGAGTGAAACTATCAACTATGTTGATATCCATCACTTTTAATAGCGAATGTTTAAACCTTTAGCAATTCAGACAATTTTCCGTATAACCAGTCCAGTGAATGACCGAGATTGTACTTTCAGATCAGCGCGGCTGGGATTCGAACCCACTAGGGTTCAATTCACCTTAGGATCTGTCATTTAAAACTTCATGACGTTACCCTACGATCTTAAAACATCCTAAATGTTATATAAATATTAGCAATATGCATTCTATATAATTACCAGCTATTTAAAGCCTATAATTAATTCATTCGATTATAATCGATTAATTAAGGGGCGATTAGACAGATCGTTATAGTCCTCTGATTCTGCCGGGGATCGAACCAGGATTTCTGACCCTACAAATTGATAAATTTAGCCGACAATAAAAAGTAAATAGCATCACACTATCTTAATGATATCATACTATCTAGACGTCTCTGACATTGCCTTATGGCAAGGAACCGGACGTTAAATTCTTATTGATTGATTGATGTTTTTAGAAAGAAACTTACCAGGGATCTTATTACAGAAAATAAATAACCGCGTTCAGTCGCAAGCGGATATGATATTAAGCAAAACACAATTTGGTTTTAGGAAAGGATGCGGCACAAGAGCAATGGGGTAATGCAGGTCCTCTGTGAAAGAAGTTTAGAATATGGATATAATATAAACTATATTTACTGAAATTGCTACAGAACCTGTCGAGGAACAATGTTGGCAATGAATTTCAATTGAATGAGTTCCCCAGTGCGAATTAAATGTGATGTTATAAAGTCAATTGCTGCAAATATGTGCAGAGTCCTTATCCACTGTAAAACAGAAAATAACCACAACTATTCACTACAGTAAAAATGAAATAAATTGCTCCAATGAAAATCAAGAAATTCGTTTATTAAAGTAATAATTAATTGACAAAAACACCAATTTACAAAGTATGTACAAAGTTATAAGTACACAAGTAAGTTAGCGTACACTCAGACGTTCAAACATACGTGAACACAAACATCCCATCAAAGATTAATAAACAGCAGCACCCTCTATAACGTCAATCGATTCTTGCGATGCAGCAGATTTAGAAAAACGCAAAACTTTCTATGGCAAAATAAAATATTCATTATTTCAATGCGTTCCTGGAACAGCGATCATTTAAGAAGTATTCAGTGCAATGGTGAAACTTATCGAGTAATTTGCCTACAAAACATGAGCGGAGAATTAAACGTAAGTTAACGATTTACGCTAATTTCAAAGCAAAATCCGTTTATGCCACAGACTTCATATAGAAATCTAGAGGGACGAAGGGCTGAAACATTAATTTATCAAGGGTCGATAAGTTTAGCTGCTAAACGATACAGATCAGCTAATATTGTGAATATTTTTAAATAACAATTTTATTTTGAGAAGTATATTTTAAAAATCCAACCCGCGTTGTTCCCGGGTTGCTGAATAACAGACCAACCATGGACTGCATGTGTCGTAAAAGGCGACAAAGCACTAAGATTCAAACCAATGTCAGAAAGGTCATTCGGTTGGTGAGTTCCTAGGCTCCAGAAATTGCTACAAAATATTCTAATCCATACCCTAGTTAAACTGGGATAAAAAGGAAGATGATGATGGATATTTCAAAATTTCTAAAAGTAATATAATAGATTACTACATATTTTTAGACGACTGAAACTTTATTTAAAAAGCTGGTAAAACTAATTTTAACGTCAGTTTCCTTACTCGAAAGTGATGTCAGGGAAAGGTGAGCCCAGGATTTACCAAATATTAGAAGAAATATAAACATTGTATTTAATCCATATTTTGATAAATTTAAATTCTACTGTAGTACATGATAATAAAGAAATTCACCCAGGAATATGAAAAATTTACTCAGTAAATACTCTACCAAACTGCCTCATAATAAATACGAGCTTAACTCAACATGCATGTCATTCAAAGTTATTTTAACTATGGTCCACAACTAAATACCAATGGAAATCTTATTAGCAAGCCACAGGCAATTTTGACAATTCAATACACCGTCAATGGCCAGATTCAAACCATGCGCGAACCCTTCTACTCAATTAATTGTCTTGATTAATATTCAAATATATTCAAAAACAATTACTGAGCCGATACAAAGACTTCGCTAACACAAATCAAAACTTTTTGTATTAGTGAAGGGAATTTAGAGTCTCTGTGGTAATATTCCATTGTCTGCAAAGTATCTTTTTTAACTCTAATGAAACAATTTAATAAGCAACTCTTTTTTACCTATTCTTACATTGTTCAGAAATCATAAACAAATAAAATGTTAAATCACATATTACTAGTATTAACTTAGTAGTGAAAAAGTCAATACCTACATTAGACAGAACAGACAGTATATAGTAATGAAAATGTACAATAATTCAGCAATTATCAATACAGAGTACAAACATTTAAATCTACAGTGTAAATCCATTTGTATTTTGAACCACTGCACAGAATACTTTATCTCTACACTTCTTTCTTTTTCATTCATTCCCTTAATCTTACTCCTCCACCTTACTAATTCTACTTAATACTCGCTTCTCTCTCTCTCTCTCTCTCTCTCTCTCTCTCTCTCTCTCTACTTCGCTCTCTGGCTCTATCTATAAATTTTAATCTCTTTTGAACCCAATCTTTCTTCTTTCCTACTCAATGATCACTAATTAATTCAGATGCCTTCAAAATTATTTAATTTACATAAGTCACTGCCCCTGATGACTAAATCACTGTTATTTAACGATCCTGTTAACAAAGTCCATGAATCGTTTGGCATATTGATCAGGATGAACGGTGGAAATCTCTGCCCCGGCGCCATGTTTGACAGTCTTCGCCAGATTAGCCGTCCTCTTGTTGACCCCAAACTCTGTCAGGATGTCGACGAGACCCATGAAATAGATCTCGCGCCACTGACATTCTGCAATGTACAAAATACTGCAGCATAATAAAATAGGATTGTAAAAAGCTAAATTACAAATTGAACATTGACAATGATAGATAAGAAAAAGTCAATATAATGACTGCCAATTACATCAACAAATAGGGGCAAGATTGATGACACGAATCTAAAGAGAAATAAACAGTATTCATTGAATAAGATTAATTTATTTAAAGCAGCCTAAGCCTAAATGAGCAATAAAGTGAAGACTATAGTACCTGCAGGAAGGTCACAACAGATAAAACAACCTGCAGGAAGGTCACAACAGATAAAACAGTAAAACTCTCTAAAACTCTAGCATACTTGCTGGTTTCATTCATAACAGATGTTATGAAATAATTCATTTTAAAAATAATAATAATAATAATAACAATTAGAGTGCTACAGTCATCAATGACAACATCGATCACTATTGAGACAAAATCAAGCCGGCGAGCAAAAAGAAGATCATTCACAGCAATTTAACATTCACAGCAGTGCTTACATAAGAGGGGCGCTTAAAAAACAGGCTATTCTTACTATCTGGTCTAACTTTTCAAATCTTCAATATCTCGCACTTTCGCTTTATCTAAAACAACAATTATACTCACGGCTGCTGGAGTTGACTGCAAACACGTCTATCGCAGGATCCAGCTCTAGCTCAGCCGTGCTCACCTTCAGGCCCCCCTCAGCCCCTGCCCAGGCTCGGGGGCTGTCAGGGGGGGTGCTGTCCCCCCCGTACACCGCCTCATCATCCTCATCTCCCCACTCCAGATCTCCCCCATCGTCCTCGTCATCTGCAGCGTTGTCCTCGCTGTCAAAAGCCTCCTCGGCGACTGAGCGCCTGGGCACAGCAGCAGTGGCACGTCTCGTGTCGTGTACGCCCAGCAGCAGACTGTAGTCCATGAGGTTGAGGTTAGACAGAAACTGTACACAATTGTACCACTAGTATAGTACTACAACTACGCATAGACAGGTGATTATATGCATATGTATATAATCATACGTATATATATATATATATATATATATATATATATATATATATATATATATATTCATATGTAGATTTACATTTATATATATATATATATATATATATATATATATATATAAACAATAGAAAAAACAAAGTATATATCATTATATATGCTGTATATACACTGTGAGTCAAAAAAAACCATGTGCGCATAACTCGCCCATAACTTTGGTATTAGTGAACCGATTTTTTTAACTTCTTGCATAGATATAGTCAGGATAACATTTGTTATAAAATAACGTTAAGTGACTGTTAATTTTTATTTTTGTGTTGAAGCAGTGCTTGAAAATGTGCGCGACTGAAAATATTCAGTTTAAGTAAATCAATCGCTACAGAATGCTTACAAATCCGTGGCTTAACTAACAACAAAACCTACGAAACGAACAGTGTTGTAAAACTACTGTCAACTGACAAAGCAAAAGCTTCTCCTTTGTCGCGATTACAAGATTGTGCCACTCATCTATTGCGTTGTCGATGACAGATTGCTGCTTGTCTTGCCAAACGTCCACCAGGCGTTGCTTCAACTCGTCCACGTTATTTATTTTCTTCTTTTCTGCATAATTTCTTTAATAAGCAACCTTGCCCTCCCAGCGTCCAGTTTTTTGTTGGAAATTCGGCAATCAACCGATGTGCGCCATAACCCTTTAAGAGGTACAAGTTTTTTATGAGCGCTTTATCTTCATTAGTAAACACCATTTTAAAATTTCAACAAAAACAGACTATGTCTGTAAAATCGTCTGTTATTGTTTAAAATAAACCGGAACTGTCACAAAAACTAGATTTAAGATTAATACTTTTCTTCTTCTTTATAATTTTGCAAATATTTTCAAAATCGGTTCACAAGTGTCAAAGTTGTGGACGAAATACTGCGCACATGCTTTTTTATGACTCACAGTGTATATATATATATATATATATATATATATATATATATATATATAAATCTTAATTTTTCCTTCAGCTTCTTATTATTATTATTATTATTATTACTAATTTAATTATCGTACATGTTTCAATAATTTCTTAAAATATAATATATACAGGGAAAGTATTCAAGATAACCAATAAATTATTTCTGCTGTGAAATTTATCTAAACATAACATCATATTCTGTGAGTACACTAAGAAATTCATAAAAGTAAAATAATATATGACGGATTTAGAAAATTGTATGAATACATTTGACTAGTTTCAAAATACCAAAGTGGATAGTATTTTCAGATCTTCTAAATATAATAATTACAATTGAAAGCTAACAAACTTCATATCGCATTTCATTATAATAAGTTCCACTATTTGGCAGACATTTACGAAGACCCTATAAACTGGACTGATCAACAGTAAGTTAATTTGACTGCTGACAACAGATTGATCCATTGACTGATTGATACTTACAGCAGTGTCGGATTCCAGTATAGAAATGAGTCGAGCCCTATCAGTGGCCTCCAACCTGATCTCCGTTTTATCATTGATAAAATCGTTATCTTTAAACGTCGGCTTCTGCGAAGCCCTCTCCTTCTCACTTGCTGTCCTATCAACTGATGAGCCCTAATCGATTAATCAATAAATCAATGCAATATCTAGTCGACTAACCAATTATACCATCTATTTGTAGGTTGCATGTAAATTAACTAATAAAGCCATCACAATCAAGAAATATTACCGAAAGAAGGAACAATTTTCATGACTGTGTACTAAATAATCAAATCTATACCAGTAAAAATAATAAAACCTCAAAAACACAAAATATGCAAGGAACTCTGTAACAATAGTGTTACAAATCTCGTGTGTGTGACCTTACGAACAAAAAATTAAAATTAAATTAAATACTCAAATGAATACATAATAACTACATATGAGTAAATTGGATCATGTAAACTTAATTCATATGATGGGTTATTATAAAATCTATGTAAGAATTCAATATGATAAATTACACAATATGCATACCTTCAGATCATACTTGATATGTATAGGAATGCGAGGGCTGAATATATTTCTCATGACGAGGAAGAACGTTGGGTCACCCTCGTTGATACGTATACGATACAACCCAAAGTATTGCGGGAGTAGCGTCTTGGCATGGATTTCAACAATGTACTGTAAAAAAACAAATTAGCAAAGTATCTCCTCACTGATACCAGTAATCTCATATATGTTCGGCAAAAAGGCTAAAAATTGTAGCCTTCGTCGTGCAAACACCATAGCAGAATAGACCACACATAGCAGGCAACTAAACAGAACCTAGAGTCTAGGGAAAAACCTAGCATGGAATAAACATTTGCAATAGCTAAGGGATACCTAAGTCTTAGTAAAGGTACAGCCTTTATGATGGATCAACATGTTGATCTTTGAGTGCTTATCAGAGTGTATAAAAGCAGGTTAGGAGTAGTATCGACCCTTGGAGCAGCAGAGCACTACATAGAGAGAGGAGGGACAATGGTAGTTTGGAACCTGAGATGAGGCTGAAAATATAAGAGACTCGCATGAGACAGCACAAGCTTAGAGACACATGCGCATTTCTTCATGCATTAAACTGCAGCACTTTATAGCGCATACAAAGCAATAGCAGTCAACATTCAACTTCTCAAACCAACACTGCTGCTAAAAGAATCTGCATAAAACTGATGCGATGAATCTGTATTCAGTTTGTTCGTTCAATCCATTCCACTTCAAAGCCGTTGGAGTGGTCAAGTTGTACGAAAATTTCGTCAACAAATACGACTACTGGTTCATAGTCATGTATAGTGCAAGACATCTGCAGAAGAAAGCACCAGGAAAGTATTCCTGGCCTAATCAACAGAGTAGCACAATTAAACCCTACATCTCTGACACAAATTCTCATAGATCAACCTTGCACAAATGACAATGGTTATCATTTACTACTATACACTATTACTGTTACACATCATCATCATCGTCATCATCATCCTCCCTTGAATCCCAGTTTAACCAGGGTCGGGATGCAAATAGACTGTCTCATATCCTCTCTGTCCTATACCACACCACCAGCCAATCCCCTATTGGAGACTTTACCATTAGATAAAATTTTTGTAGAAATTTCTGGAGCCTAGGCGCTCAATTATTACTGTTACACATTTATATTAATTTTACTTCTATGTTTACTGTAATATTAAAGATCTACCTGATGATAGTCCTTGAGGATTCTGTTCATCTTTGCCACTTCATCACCAGATATTGTTTTGATCACATACTGTTTGTCGTAAGTGGTCAGAAATCTCGCTCCGCTCTTTCCCGGGGATGAAACGTCCTTGGGGCAGCGCTTTGTCAGAGAATTCTGAACAAAATTCATAATTAGATTGTTTACACCTTCCATTTTAAAGGCCTATTTATCAGACTGAGCAAGACTCCAACATATTAATTAGTATTTAAATCTCCAGTTATCTAAGTAATAAGAAATAAGCAATTTTTCAAGCTTTAAGCCCATCACAAAAAGAAAAAAACAAATATTCATCAATTATAACCTAATTATCTTAAACTATAGAAATATTTGAATAATAAATTAAATTAACTACAATAGATTGGGGTAGTACTATCAAATATTTGCTGAACAAAAAATTATTAAGCATCTCATGATATATTAGGTACTTTCACTTGAAGTCAATTACATAATTTTAGCATAAATTGACAAAACTAGTTAGGAAAATTATGCAATTATTTACCCAATAACTCCTCTCATCAATTCCAAATCTTTCACGAAGGTTTCGGAACACCAGGGGGCATAATTCCTTGAACTGAAAGTGACTCGGCATGTTATCTCTAAGAAATAAAAATTAACAATAATTAAACAATTAACAAAAGTTTAGTGATTTAAACAAACCATATAATAAACAGCAAGTATTGCAGAAAGTTGTTGCATTTCAATATGTTAGCATTTGGTCATTCCAAAACTATAGTGAAAATCAAGAAAATTAATTTGTATCTTTCTGACAATTTTAGCATTACAAAGAAGTTATTGAACATGCAGTTTCGCGATGACAGATAGTAGTTACATATATTATATATACAGTATATATCTTAACTCTATATTGTTTAAAATCACTAAACAGGTAAAATGTACAAAAAAATTAGTGAATTAAAATTTAAAATGACCTACTTGTTAAACATGTGATTATCAATTCTAATCTTCGTATAGGCTTTGAACTCATCGGGCATCAGCATGACAGGATTCTTAACTCTTGACATCTCGTTCATCTGAACAAATCAACAAACAGATAAAATTAACAAATTACCCATTACACAAAGGTACAGTTACAGGTGGCGTGGCCAGGTATTGAATCTGAAGCCTTCTATTTTGAGAAAATTTACTACTGCGCTACTTTCACCTATACAACATCATCATCTTCCCTTAAATCCCAGTTTAACTAGGGAAGAGACTGTCCTGAATCCTCTCTGTCCTACATCATATCATCAGTCAATCCCCTATTCGAGACTTTCCATTCGTTTAAATTTTTGTAGCAATTTCTGGAGCCTAGGCGCCCACCAACCGAATGCCCTTTCTGATGTTGGTAAGGGTTTCAATGCTTTAGTCGCCTTCTACGACACATGCAGTCACCGGTTGGTAAATTCTTCAAACAACCCGGACGCAACACGGGCAACTTTCACCAGTACAATAAACCATTAAGTATTAAATAATCCAATTTTATACTCTTTCCTATTAAAACTATTTTTATTACTGTTTATTAAACTTTATTTATCAACAAATTTTTTTGCTATCATTATTACAACTATTTTACCGAATGATTGATTCCCCACATGAGAACACTAAGCACGGAGTCGTTAGATCTAAATAATCGTTTCTTCTGCTGCACGGCCTTCAGTCTCTTCTTCTTCTCAGTTCTTTTGGTAACCGATGCTGTCGTTGATACTGCGGCGGCCATCCTTCTTATCACTGATGACAATTATAAATTCGGCTGGTTTTTAACTTGTTTTCAAATAAAATAAAGTTAACTGTAGATCACAGGTCCATAATCTGCAACATATTGTTACTATAAAGTAACAATTAATAAATTTGCAGAAATAGCAGCAATGGCAGAAATGAATTAGTCTGCATATTTTGAACAACGTTAAAGCTATTTAAGTATCTTTTATTTCTATCCTTTCCGTCAAATTATTGACTATAATTCGAGAATTTAGAGTAGGATCCTACGATAAATTCTGCTTGAATCGTCTATATAGATTCAAGTCTTAGCCACGCTTGATGTTACAATGAAAAACAGCATCATTCTAATTGATTTTAACAATATATTTTATAATTCACATACGTCGTTCTAGACAATTGGTCCATTCACAAATGTATTCCTTTTTAAAGCACCAATTTAAGTAAACCTCATTAAAAACTATTGCTATTTCATAACCATAAAATTCCAGATATGGATAGATACGTTTATTGCATTATTTGATAATAATTTCAATATCGTATTATAAAGAACGCGATTCTATTGAGGTTTTAAACATCTAAGTGGATTAGTTACATTGACAGAGCAAAAAGAGCACAAGTTTAGCCATTGGATCGTATTACCGTCAAGGAAAATTAAAGTAAATAATAGTATTTAATATAAATAGATCGTTTCTATATACTGTTATAGCCAATCTAACTACAAACATTATAGAAATAATAAGAATATATAGGCCCCAGCAATCAAATAGCCCTTAAAAACTCTTAAAAGCTCATTTATAGTCAATATTATCGCGTCTAATAGCGACTTTACCGCATTTGACACATCAACAGTAGCCTACTTTAACAACTACTTAAGAGATGTGCTAATTTAAGCATTTAATAACTACAAAGAAAAATTATTTAACACAATTACTGACAAATTATTATTCTTAAAAATTCCTTTATTTATTTACGATTTTAGTGATGTTACATCCGGTTAAATGCAAACCAGTTACGAAAACAGTTTGTTTAAAATATATTAGTAATAAAAATAGAAACCAATAGAATAAAGAAAAACCTTTCATTTTAAAGATCTTTGCGGAAACCAATATTAATATATTTATACAGTTAATATTGTTTTTATATTACATCTTTTTGATAATTTTAAATTTGATAATAATATTTACAAGGCAAGCAGACATCTGATAAAATTAATTGATAAAAGTATTTAATGTTTTCATTAGGGCTTTGTTACATTTTCCCAAAAAAAGTAAACACGCATTATAGTAAAAATCAACTATGTTGATATCTATCACTTTTAAAACCACATGTTTAAACCGTTAGGCAATTTAGACCATTTTCCAAAAAACCATGCAGTCCAGTGAATGTCCGAGATGTTACTCTCAGATCAGCGCAACCGGGATTCGAACCCACGAAGTTCAATTCACCTCAGGATTTGTTATTTAAAACTTCATGACGTTACTCCTACGCTATTAAGACATTCAAGGAGTGGTTGAGACTGTAGGTTAGTCTGGGGAGGTACGTTATAATTTAAATTATCAGCTATATCTTATACAGTGATCGAGGGGTTAAAATTAGCCCCCGATCGAAGGATCCTCTCTCTCTTTCTCTCTCTCTCACTCATAGTGCACTGCCTACTGGCAGGTCCATGTTATATATATATCGGCTCCATAACATAATATAACATAATAAAAATTAATTCACCACTCTTCTTTATCTTCCAACATGTCCACATATATTTAAGTGGATCTTTAAATCATCAATAACATTCCTTTTCAGGTGCCATTATATTCTTGGGGGATTCTGCTTATAACGAGGTGGGTCCCCTATGCCTTCCTCAGTAGTCCGCTTCCATTAATAGTTACTGTGAAGGGGCGCCATTCCCTGAGAAAACAATCCTGTTGATCCATGTTAATTGGAAGTAGTCAAAAATTAAATTATTATTTCATAAATGAACATCCTGAACCAGTATAATTAAGCTAAGTTCGTAAACTGTAATGCAACGTTGTCTTTTTGTAAAATTTATGTTAATGACCCAGTCACGTGACGTAGTGTTTACAGTTAGAAACGATCAGCTGTAGTAAACAAGTCGATCGAGTTTGAAGATTTTAAGTAAATGTATTTTTAAATATTAAATTATTGCTGTTTAGGTTTAATTTGTGGTATTCTGAAAAGATTATTAGAGTAGTTTGTGAGATATTTGTAAATAATTTGCTGTCAAACTGGAATAAGAGATTGAAGGGTAGTTTATATCTCGGTCGGCCATTGCTGTCTTTGTTTTGATGATTCGGCATTGTGAGTGCTGATGAACAATGATGCAAATGCATTGCTGCACAGTTATATACTGACGGTCATTGAACAAAGGAATAGTGTGTCTTATCGCTGTTCAGATAACAACCGAATATCATCACTTGAACATCGCATGCTCTAACCTCGGCATAAGGGAGATCGCAGCTTGGCTGAGTGCTTTGGTAAGTCGTGTCTATTGGTCAACCACGGCGATGGTAGGGTTTCAGGGTACAACGTTGCACCGATGCACCTGATGTCTTGCAGTAAAGTCCTTTGGGCTTCTGACTATGCTTTAGGAGAGTTGAGATTTAGTTACAAATAAGTGATGAAATTGAATTTCCATTCAATTTATAATTGAATACTTTGGACGGCTTTTCTGGATTTTGGAATTTGCACCGTTGTTGGACCTTCTTTTTGCTCGCCGGCTTGATTTTGTCTCAGTAGTGCTCGATATTGTCATTGATGACTGTAGCACTCTAATTGCTGTCGCTATTATTATTCTATTGTTTGTAAGTACTGATTTTAAAATACGTGAAAGGTTTCATGACTCTGGCTCATATGGTCTTTTTTAAAAGCTTTAGTTAAGTGTAGTTGTTCCGTGCAGATGCTTAGGCAAGGTGTTATATTAAATAAAGTCTTTAAAAGTTCAGTAGTTACAATTTTATATAATGCTTACATGAATTTATAAACTTTAGCAAAAATATTAAGAATAGTAGAAAGACTGTTCAGTTTAGTAGTCAGTACTTGAGTGATTTAGAATATTCTAATGGCCTAATTTGTAATTTTTGCGTATTGTCAGATTTAAATGCAAATTTCAGATTTATTCTAATTTCGCATTAAAACTAGATAAGTTACGTTTTCGATGATTGAGCATCGAAATGTCTGATTCAGAGGATGCGAATAGTTCATTGAATCGATCCTCTGTACTGGGGCGCAGCTGGGCTGTTGTAAATACTACTGGAGAAATTGAGGTAAGCTGCAGAGTTGTAGATATTTAAAATATTGAATTCTCTTAAATGTTCAATAAATGTTTATTGTTTATACAAATATTACAAGACTTCCAGCAATTAAGTTATTTACTGAGTACAGTGTACATGATTTCAGTATATTCTCACGTTACACCTATCCTCAAGTCCTTGCACTGGATGTAAGTTAGAATGTATTTTATACAAGACAGTTTCTCTAACATACAAGTCCATCACAATTCCCGGCAATGGTTACATGTCTCACTTACTACAAGTGGGGCACCCTACCTCCAGGCAGTCGTCTACTGGATCCTCTATGTTAGTTACTTTAGAGAGACCGAGCCTTCCTTCATATAGCAAGCTGTCTAGCCTCCCCTTCCATCATGCTGCCCCACAGATCTGGAATTCTCTTCCTTACATTCTGTGCATCCCTACATCTGATCCTGTTCAGCCTTTCCTACTTTCTGAACCTTTTCTTAGGCGGTTGAAAGCTTTTCTCTTTGATTTTTCCTTTCCACCTAATGTCCACGTACTGAAACAACACGTAAACCTCCATTCTGCTACTACCCTCCTTGGACTGATTTCCTGGATTTTGGCTAACACCGAGGCTCACACTGTTTACCTCACTGCTCATAGGTTTGGATTTGGTTCCACAGTTCTCATTGTTGTCATAGATAACTGCAGCACTCTAATCGTATTATTGTTGTTGTTATTGTATATAGAGAGTTGGAGTAATAAAGTTATTTGTGAGAATAAATTTCACTAAACTTTAATATTTAGCTTAGAATTATAATTTGATTCTAGATATGGTTTTACATTGTCGTCTGTATAGCTCAACTGAAACTGAATCTCATGAATAGCAGTAGAGAAACATTTCTGTGCTTGTAGTGGGAGTTTAAGCTTGATACAAGAGGAGATCTTGCATTCAAGATCCACAGCTTAAACCTTATTATAGTTATGGCCACAATCAGCAGTTAAAGCTTAACTGCCGATTGAGATATGTAGCTAGAGCTGGGAGAGCCCAACACACAGTGGACCCTGCAGACAGGGGTCCTAGAGATAGGGTGGCCCAGCAGATAGAAGGGCCCAGGGGTTTCTGTGTAATTCGGGTAGTATTAATTTGTATTACATTAATATATGAATGATTTGTGTATAAGTGTACTTGTAAATAAATTGAATAGCTAAATATGTAGATATTCCTTGGTGATAGATCATCTTTAAACATTTTAGTGCAATTGTTCTAGAACTTTTTGCTTAGATCAACTGATAGATTTTGCGCTAAAAACCAACTGATTGAGAGATTACAGAACTGATACTATTTCGTCAGTAGGTATGAATTTTTATATTGAGCTATTTCTTAAAAGATCTAGAATTCCTTGGTCATATGGATAAATGGTTAGATACATGTGGCACTTGAGACTTTTTAAAGTCTGTTATTTGACAAACTAATTTTATTGTATCAACTGCAAGACACTAGAATTAATTCTCCGTAATTTAAATGTCTGCTGCAATTAATAGATTTCAGTTATGCTCTTTGATAAGCAGCAGCTGTTCTCTTGTTTTAATTACAGCACAGCACGGACGACAGCTCCGATAGTGACAGGGATACATCCGCTGAACCGGATCATTGCAATGAAGTCTCGTCACATTCAGGCGAGGCTGCGGTCGTAGCTTCATCGGTTGACGATGAGTCGACACATAGCGGAACTTGCGACATTGCTGTGCCGCGGGGCTGTGCTCCTGGTGCTGCCTGTGAGAGTGCTGCTCGCTCGGATGGCTCGCTGTGCACTGGAAATATTTCAGACCTGCAGAATAATGATCCGAACATCCTGAATGATGCTCTCACTGCACAGCTTGAAGTACCATTTGCTGGTATTGCTTTTTTCTATTCTCCAGCAGTTTGTGATTTATCTGGTCATCTACTGGATCAAGATGGTGACTCGATAAATACCAAAGCTGCATCGGATGTGATGAGCAACAATAAATTAAGCGATATCGAAATGGATGTTAGAGCTGATTCCGATGTGGAAACCGCCGAATCATTTGACACAAATATTTCTGAGGGGTCTTGCGACAAGATGTCGTCCAGTCTTACATCACTGCAGGATTTTAAGTTTTGCGCTCGATCTTCCTCATCAGACAGTTCCGTGGAAATCATGAACTGGTCTGTGTCTGATAATGACGACTTGAACGTATTTGGAGAATCAAAGAATATACCGACCCCAAGTGCAGCTCAATTTTCACGCTCAACTGCTGGTAAAGGAGAATTTCTGCCGACTATTGCACTTAGTGAAATGAATTGTGGGGCCGGTATTAGATGTGACGGAGAAACAAGTGCAAGTGGTGATGCTGGCACAACAGATGCTTATTTGGGAGATTTGGATGACCGGGGCTTGATTAATTCAGATTGTCTTTTAAAGGACGCTGAAAGTTTTGCCTCTAAGAATCAGTTCAATGAGAATCGTGTACCAAGAGATGCTGGCAGCAATTCAGTGATCCAGTCTGATGATGATGATGATATTTCTATTCTAGGTATGGTATTATATAATATCGTTATGTATTCTGCTTCAGAATTTCTTTCGTTATTTATTGCAGCTTTTAGTAATAATAATAATTATTATTATAATAATAATAAAGGTTTAACGTCCATTTCCACATAGAAGGATGCTGTCAGGGATGCCATGGACGACAAAAATTGCAAGTATCATTCAATGAAAAGAAATAACCTTAAAGCCCTGTTAATGTCATTATTATTCTTTAGAAATTGAATCACTTAATGTTTTAGTCTGACACATCTAAATATCTCTTTAGCTGTGTAACTCATACTGCCTGTAGCTTGTAGTTAAAGTAGAAGTTATGATATTTAAATATAGATGTACTTTTGATTCTAAGTATTTCTAAGGCTTTTTGACGCTTAAATTTGCCAAAAAATTATTATTTTTGCTTACGAAGACTTATCCTTTCATTATGATGATTTTATCAACAATTTAATAGAATTTAATGTTGTACATGATTATTGTTTATTTAATAAAACACTTTTAGTATTTTTGCTTGGTTTTCAAGAATTTAAATAAATTATAAAATAAATATAAATAACTGTTAAGAAGCAATATTATATTATTATTAACAATGGCAGTGGCCATTTCTATGACCTCTCTATATTGCTAATACGGCCTAAATTTCCAGTGTGTTATGCTAGTTGACATAAGTTCATTTACGTAGTAGGAAATCATCGAGTTCCTACTAGATACCCACTGTTTTCAAAAGTTTTGTAATTTGAATGCTTTTTCACTAGTTCTTGTGTTACTTTAACTCTGAGACAGAATTCTTCTTGTTTTGTTATTCACTTAATTTATAAAAAATTAAGCTTTGTGTGGCATTTTTTTAGATATTTTGTGCAAAGTATCTGTACTGATTAATATTTGATTGAATTTTGAATTGTTAAGTAATATTATTGTTATTATATATTATTAATTTAGTATTTATAAAACAAATCATTTATTTAGTTTCAGGTTGGCTGTTCATTAGAATGCAATTGTGGGCTAGTTACTTTTCAGATTTTATTGATGTCTTAAAGAGTTGAGATAAAAATTGTGTAATTAAACCTGGATTTCAATATTTGTCAATTTTATTAAAATTTTGCATTGCTTTGAGCAATTTATGGATTAGTTGGTAAATAACAGGATTAAAATTCTATTATTCACTAGTTTAAAGGTATTTTGTGTATTATATTCACAGATGAAGATGAAACCATTAATGAAAGATCCGATCTGAATGATTCCACTCAGGACAAATCTTGCCAGAACATTTCACCTTCGTGTTCAACTGAATCTTGCGAAACTTTTCAAGCATGTATTGCTGATCCTTCTGCATCTAAAGATTGTCCAGAGGTCAACAGTGACAGCTGTTCTACAGTATTTTCCATCACTCCGTACGAGGGTTTTGAAAAAGTTGACATGACTGATACCCGAGCAGAAAGAAAATTTGTTCTTGAAAACTTGCCAAAGTCTGAGGATCTGGAAATAGCTGAATGGATTGCCGATGTTGACAGAAATAAGCAAGAGATGGACAATTTGAAGAGTGAAAACTTGGATGCACCCGAGAAAGCTGTTGACGAAGGCTTAGACACAGGATGTGAAATTGGAATATTTTCATCTATTTGTACTTCTCTTATGCGATACCAGCGGGAAGTCAGAAATAAATTACAAAACACACTGCACTATTACCATCCTGATCATGAAACATCAGCACACGATGGAGACTCTACTTTCGGTGAAAGTGATGCCGATGCCAGTAACGCTGGGGTTGAGATCAATAATGTTCAGGTTATGGAAGAATCGACCATAAGAAACAGAAGAGGATACGGGCTCTTCTTTCTTGTGTATATATTTAAACATATATTGAAACAAAATGCTAGAAGCGAATTAGCACAACAAAGCACGCATTATCCTGAGGATGAAGTACACGGAGAGGCTGCGACTAATAGTCAAGCTCGTCCTTGTGCTGCATGGCGTGCAGCTGACTGCTACGAGGTTGACGAGTGTTTCGGGAGACGTTTTAAAGAATCAGAGATTTCAAGTTTAGAGAAATCTGTGGAATCTATAGATGACCTGGTTTCTTTCAAGAGTTGTCTTTTGAATGAGCTTCAGAGAATGAGAGCTAGAAATAGAGCTGATAATAGACTGAGCAGCCCGTTGTGCTGCATGTTTGTCCTAGCTTTAGTCTTGATATTTCTTCTGTTGACAGTGTCAACTACAGGTCGTCGCTCAGGTAACTGGTTTAAATTTACTGTTATCATGTAATATAAAAATTATTATAATAATTATAAATATTAAGATATAAAATAAATGCCCGTAGGATAACTGATTTAAATTTGCTGCTATCATATAAAATTATTGCAGTTCAAGGAGTAGGCTGGTTAGTTGAGGCTAATTAGTTTCCATTACCACATTGTTTCTAGATCTTATTCTACGTGAAGGAGACTATTGCCACATTGTTTCTAGATCATGATCTATGTGAAGTAGACTATTACCACATTGTTACTAGATCATGATCTATGTGAAGTAGAATATTACCACATTATTTCTAGATTATGATCTATGTGAAGTAGACTATATTACCACATTGTTACTAGATCATGATCTATGTGAAGTAGACTATTACCACATTGTTACTAGATCATGCTTTATGTAATGCAGACTATTATTACGTTGTTACTATATCATATAACATGTGTTGACTGCTTTGAAGTAAAAATACGAGTGTTATGGAAGGTTATTCTTAAATCGGCGCCGGCTGCAATTGATGCGCCATCAAAAGGCAACAATTACTAATTACCATGAAGAGGAAATGGGGCTTAAACAAGCATCTGTGCTTCGTGACTCAGTGTACAGTTATGTTATGTTATAGTATACTCTATATGAAGAAGACTTTTGTTATGTTGTTACTAGATCATACTGTATGTGATGCAGACTATTACCACATTGTTCCTAGACCAGAACTTTATAAAAAAGCTAGTAAAGCTAATGTTAACGTCAGTTTCCTCACTCGAAAGCGATGTCAGTGACGGGCGAGCCCAGGATTTGAACCCTGCCCATACCGATTCGCGGTTGAGTATCTTACTGACATCGCCAATGGCTCCAGCCAGTGGCGATTATACATTCAGTGAAGATTATACTTTCAAATTAACTGGTTAGTATTTTGCTTGAGGAGCCACAAGATGTCGTGCTGATGTTTTAACAATTTGATAAAGAATTTTCTTCAATGTTTTTCATTCTGTATTTTTCAGACGAGATCTACATTGATGAGCAGCTGATACAGCAGCATAGAGATGCTATAAAGGGCTTGTACGGCGTGTCCAGTGCTGCTGAGGTAGACAACAACATCAGAAAGCTCATTGAGCAGAGAACTAGTGGCGATCTGGTTATTCTTCTTTAATGCTCATTCTAAATATTAATAGCTATTCAATGAATAAACTTCTCTTATATACACTTTACCTACCCTCTTGTGATTTAACATCTCAAAGGTAATGTGCAAGGCAGCACTGTGTGCAAGGCAGCACTGTGTGCAAGGCAGCACTGTGTGTAGAGCAGCACTGTGTGCAGAGCAGCACTGTGTGCAAGGCAGCACTGTGTGTAGAGCAGCACTGTGTGCAGAGCAGCACTGTGTGCAGGGCAGCACTGTGTGCAGGGCAGCACTGTGTGCAGGGCAGCACTGTGTGCAGGGCAGCATTGTGTGTAGAGCAGCACTGTGTGCAGAGCATCACACAGTCAAGACAGCGGTCTGTTGTAGTCTACTTGTAGGTCAGCATGTATATTTAGGCTTGTACACATAGAATGTACTAGCATATCAGATTCGGAATGTAGGCTTTCTGTCTGAGGAGAAAAATTATGTTCTTAAATTAGATGACTTTTTTATATTATACAGAGCTTTTGTGTATATTAACCTGTCATTGAGTATTGTTATACTATTAAATCTCTCTCTCTCTCTCTCTCTCTCTCTCTCTCTCTCTCTCTTTCTCTCTCTCTAGTGTTCTGCTCAAGTGTTCTGCTAGGCTTCTTTTTAGTGGCTGGTCTAAGGTGTATTCCTACTGCCAAAGTCTGCTTTCATGCTCTGTAATAACAAGGATGACCTTCTAATAAAAGCTGTTGGCAAAGGTTAAGTTCTATCCGTAGTGTAGCCGTTAGAATTGAGAAAATATGACAACTGAGGTTGTTTTCCATTGTCATTCTAAGTTTTTGCTTTGTTGCCTTTTAAGTCAGATGCAGTTTACTGTTGATATATTATTAACTAGCCATATTACAACTCTAACAGTAATTATAGTTACAAGTTTCATTATAGTATTACTATTTCAGAATTGTGTAAATAATGGGAAACATAAAACTGATGATAAAGAATTTGTTTATTATCAGATCATTGCATATCACACCTCTATATGTAATAACAGAACATTTAGAATTACAAGGTTTAATTGTAAAGTATTCTAAAATAGGAATGTCCATGATTTGTGTGTAGAAAAAGGCAGGAAGACTGTTACCTACTGTTTCGCGCATTTGGAAAACGCACTACGAGAACCTCATGATGGATCGTTATGCTGTTATGCAGGTTAGTGAGTTTTAGTTTGTGAAATTTTTTATAATTTATTTACTTTTCAAGAAGTCTGTGCGTTTTGAGTGCTTGTTAATCACGTGAGAGAGTCGAGGTTCAACTGAGCAATCTACTGTAGTATGATCCTGATGACTCTAATTTACTGTCTGGTGTTGGCGTTTGGTTTATTTTGGTTTTTTTTTCAAAAGGATTTTATGCATTGACATTATATAACTTGAATATTTATTTTTTAAATAATAATTTTATTTGTTTATATTGTATGAAATGCTTAGGCTGAGGGATTTTCATTGGGAAGGAACTTTGAATGCACTAAGATCCTTTATCAGCTCACAACGCCATTCAACGAACTCAGCAGACCTCTGTATCAGTTCGACACTCATCTCTCAATGGCTGCGACTAATCTATCCCAGTCTATCTACAGCTCTAGCGATGTTCACATTCAGATAAACAACTTCATCGCTCAGATATCAGTACTCAAAGAGAAATTATCCGATTTTATATCAGTCAAAGAAAAATGGCGCCGTGACGTGATGCTGTGCTTGTACGCGGAGGAGAGCAGTATAGACGCGGAGCATCAGGCTGAAGTGTGGAAGAGGCAGAGTGATGTCAGAGAGGGGCTGCTGAAAAACGAGATAAACGAGCTGAAGCTAGAGAACACAGAGATACGAGAACTGCTGGCCAATCAGAGATACGCGAGACACCCTGGGAACAACATGGATGACTGGCAGGAGATAACTGATAGACAGAATGATGGTCCTGAAGATTTAGGTGGAAGGAAGATGAGCTTGGAGAATAATTTTGTTGAGACGGAGAACGATGAAGGTTATCAGTCAGATGAGGATGGTGAAGTGAGTCATGGCGAGGTACGTGATGCGAGAGATAGGAGAATTCTCTTCATAGAGGAGATGGATGATGATGATGATGTGGAGGGAGGAGAGAGTGTGTGGGCGGATGAGATATTTCCTGAGAGAAGTTCAACAGTCGGAGTCAGAGGAGATCACATTGGCTTCATCAGCAAGGCTCTGTCTGACGGTTTGTATTATTTTAAATTTATTAGCTCTTATGAATAAATTTACTACCCAACTCTTCTTCCTAATTCTTCATATTTTTTTGATAAATGTATTAAGAAATAAGAAGAAGAGTTGGATAGGACACTTTCTAAGGGGGAAGGTCTATTAATAGAGGTCATCGAAGTAGAGTGGAAGGGAAAAGAGGCAGGAGCAGGCTGAGATTAGGTATGTTAGATGATTTAAGACCCACTCATATGTGGAAATGAAGAGGAAGGCGAAAGACAGAGAAGAGTGGAGGCGTTATGTACCATGGACCTGCCAGTAGGCAGTGCAGTAAGAGAGAGCTCTGCAATAGAGAATAGTGTGATGAGTCCAAGGTTAGCGTACTGAGCTTACAAAAAGCACCCAATACTGCTGTGTGCATTCTAAACACTGCTGTCCTTTCTGTACTCCGCCATAGCTATATTACTTGTTTCTCTTTAAAATTTCTGATATCATTTTCGGATTCAATTTAATACATTTTTGCGAATTTGAAGGCAATTTACTCGATTTTTATAGTCAACACGCATTGTATTGGATTTATCGCTGCTGTGTCATAATACATGGTTTAGTGTTTCTAAAGCATTTCTTATTATATAGTAGTATATTACTTTTATTACATGATTGACATGTAATCACGAATTCTATCACTTATTTGATGACTATTTGATCGAGTGAGATAGATATATAAACCATATTGCCATGACTTTGCTGTTTATCTAGCAGAGTGCTAGAAAGTGGACAAAAGCAAGGCTCAGTTTTCATTCAGTGTATCGTGTTAATATTTGGTGAAATGTTTTAACTTCTAATTAAAGAAATTATATCGCCTTCGCTTCAGAACAGTGCCACAATTGACATGCATTCCATTAAAAACACATACATTCATATCGATTTGAAGTCAATCAAATTAGCTATTAACGAATGAGTCACTTAACGAATGAGCCACGTAACGAATGAGTCACTTAACGAATGAAACACTGAAAAAATGAACAACGAATGTGAGTAAACAAAGTAAACACGCATTATAGTGAATAATCAACTATGTTGATATCTATCACTTTTAAAACCACATGTTTAATCCGTTAGGCAATTTAGACCATTTTCCGTATAACCAGTCCAGTGAATGTCCGAGATTTTACTCTCAGATCAGCGCGGCCGGGATGTGCTACTTAGATTGTCTATTGTAAAAATTATTATTGTCGCTATCATGTTTCTCTTTTAATTATTTCCTAATTTTGATTTGATTAATTATGCTGTTGTATTTTTTCTTTCAGCTGCTGCAGTGGACTTGAGCGTTACCATCCTTCCGAGGCTAGATTTGAACCTCAGTCAGTGGTGCGATGTTCTAAAGGAAAGACTAAATGCTAAATTATCTAAAGATGATGAAGATGATGATGATGAAGAAGATGATGATGATGAAGATGGTTCGAGTATGAAGTTGGCTACAGAACTTAGAAATCTCTGTTCCAATCTGGGCATGCCTGGCACGTTACGCTCCAAGCTACATTCAGTTGTAGACGGAACTCTATCGAAGATATCGCAAGTCGTAGAAAAAGTTGAGAGGATAGCTGAGACAGGACAGAAGAAAGGAGAAAAGTTTACAAAGAAACTGAAGACGAAGGTCGTGGACACTCTGGCCAAACTGAAAAGTAAGCTGAAGTCAAAGCTCAGCGGGGTTCAAGAGACTTTTGCCAGTTGGAAGACATCTTTGTGGAATACAGTTGAAAGTTACTATGAAAACGACGAGAAAACTCAGAAAGTACGCAGACCAATAAGGAATGTTGTCCAGCCAGATAAGCTTCTCAATGATAAATACTTCAAGCGCGCTGACAAAGATAAAAAGATAGCGCAAATCAAAGATGCTCTTTCGATTTACATAGATCAATTGCGTAGGTCTAATAGCCTTGAAACGTTTACAGGTGGCTTTGCCGGTGTTCACTCTACCGGAAGTAGTAATGGCGGCCTCACTGTGCATGCTCATCTACATAAGCTAGCGAAATCCCTGATGAAGCCTACTCCAATGAAGATTCGAAAGTGGATACTATGGCAGGAGCAGTGGTGGAAGAAGACGGTCCTGGGTAGGAGGTTTGAGGCGAAGGAGATCGTGAAAGGAGGAAGGTTTTGGAGCAGTTGGCAGTTAGATGAAGCTTGTTCCCGTGTTGCACTCAGTCGTAAAGTATCCAAGAAGACGAAGAAATCCCTAGAGAAGATTTGCGTGGTTGGACCTGGTGAAGAATTCAGGAATGCCGAGTCAGTCTCCATCACATCTCCTTCAACACTGGACGACCTGACATCTGATGACGTCCCTGCGCATCATAACGAAGTCCATGACGACACCAAGCTCGATGCTCACGCAGAGGCTTCTCAGCAGACTGATGATGATGATGATGTTGAAGAAGACAACCAATACGACAACGGCTTGAACAATGACGGCAGCGCACGAGGAGATGATGGCTCATATGGCGCTGACAACGATGATGCCGCCTGGTACTTTGAAAGAATGGAGGACAGGGAGGATGGTCGGCATGACCCCAGCTGGTACTTGAGAGCGCTGAACAAGGAAGAGTTGGCGCAGCCCTATCAGTGGTATGTCAACTCGATGAAAGAAGCCGTACGCAAGCAGAACGTCAGAGATGATGAGGTCTACAAGAATCAGAAAAACCTGCATGATAGGTATTGTTCGAGGAAACAGGGCTGTCGCGTTAAGCGTCGTAAGGATTGCACGGGCAAGGGGAGATCTTGGTATTCTAATATGTTTGGAAGGTGGTTAAAGAAAAGATGCAATTAATCTTTCGTCAGACTAGCCGCTTGTGTGGTCAGTCTGTCAGACTAGCCGCCTGTGTGGTCAGTCTGTCAGACTAGCCACCTGTGTTGTTAGTCTGTTTTTGGATTAATCAACTTTTATCACATTTTATGATTAATCATTTGCTGTGGTTGATAATAGTACTCGGCAATCATTTGTTAGTGACAGTTTGACGTAGTGTCATGTTGGGAAACCTTTTACTCTACAAACAGTTATTGAATTTCAATGTTACGGTTCGTTTTTTATTTTATTGTGTTCGTTTATTGGTATTTGGATCTCTAAACATTACAAAAAATTAATGTTATTTTTTTAAACATCTGACTTTTAAATGTTGCTTCCTTTATTTTGAATGTGTGAAACTTAACTGAAATTGAGTGTAAAGCGATTGGGTCTGTTTATTTTTAGGAAAGATTTTACAAATTTTGTATTCAACTTGACAATTACTGCAAAGTTATTTTACCTTTCTGTTTAAGAAAGCGGATTAGTGGTATGGTATATATGATAATATAATATGCATTACGTTTAACTCATTTATGAACTCATGTCATTTATAATATTATTACTCATTAATTGCCTACATAAAATGGAGAAGCTCGGCTTATTTTTAGATGTAAATTTAACTTTTAATAGATTGATTTTAATTAATTATTGCAACAATTACTGAGATCTTATGTTATTTATGGTGTTACTGTAGTTTAATGTATCTATCTTGGTTGTTTAATGTGTTTTTTAACATTACTATTCATTCAGAAAAATTGTAAGATGATGGGTTAGATAAACTTTCCTTGTAGTCTTCATTTTGGCAAACATTTTTGTCAACTGAATAAATTTACTGTTAGTGTTCAAACGTAGTAATAATGATAACAAACGAAGTTAACCCGAAGTTAACTAGATTTAACGTCCATTTCTTGACCTGTGGACGATATCGGCTAAATTACTAAATGTGTTAACAAGTTTATTATTATTTAGATTTATTTATAAATTTCTATCGTAAAAATCCTTCGCCGCTCGAAGCACTCCCATGGGACTCCTCTCCTGAAGTCTCTGCACTGGCTCAAAGTCAGAGAACGCATTGTTTACAAGACAGCTTCTCTGACATATAAGTCTATCATAACCCCTGGTATAGGTTACATGTCCCACTTAATACAAGTGAGACAGCCTTCCTCTATGCAGTCATCCAATAGGTCCTCTAAGTTAATCACCTTAGAGCGACCCAGCATCCCTTCTCGCAGTAAGCTCTCCAAGCGCTCCTTCCAGCACACCGCTCCTCAGATCTGGAATTCTCTTCCTTCCACTTTACACACCCCCTCATCTTCTGCTGATCATCCTTTCCTTTCATATGAACAGTTTCGTAGACGGTTGAAGGCTTTTCTTTTTGACCACTCATATTCAACCAGTACATATGAACTAAGACCAACACGTAAACCTCCATTCTACTAGTACCCTTCCTCGGACCGCACTCAAGGATTTTGGATCGCACCGTTTTTGGACCCCAAACCCTGCTCATGGTATTGATTTGGTACCACAGTGCTCAATGTTGTCACTGACGACAGTAGCACTCTAATTTTGTTGTTGTTGTTTGTTGTTGTTTTAATGATGTATTACATTCAAAGGGTTTTTGCTAATTTGACTTCGTACTCATAGTCTTACAGTGACATTATTATATACCTTTTATTCGCCACTTGGGCAACCAAGACACACACAAAACAGAAACAGAAATAAACTCAAAATGTGCAAAACAAAGAAAATAGAACATGAAGAAAAACAATAGATTGCATTTCGAAAAAAGTAGCCTATGCAATATAAGCACATCAATATCATCAATATTGAAACCGCATAGGTTACATTTGTCAAAATTTCCACAACATTGTAACCTCTCGCATTGTATTGGTTACAATAATAATATTAAAAGGTTGAGCTTCTGTTTCCTCACACAGGGATGATATCAGGGACGGTTTACTTATAAATCATTACCCTCTATAGCTCTACACTCAGACACTAAAGAACTGCAGTACAACAAATTATATTATGAAAATGCCAATTGGAAATATATTGTTGATGAATTCATTGGAAAGCACAAGGAAAATATTTATTGAGCAAAGATTGTCAGAAACTGACCACTTATAAAGAGCACGATGATTAATTAATTTGGTAGCGTTTTGAAATAAATTTAGAAAATTAGAGTCTTGGATGGTCAAATGTCGTAAAAGTATTCGTTTTTCTGTGAATTAGAAGATCAGCATAGTTTTTCAGGCAAAGCCAACTATTTCATTTTTATGACTCGATTTTTATTACCATTTTATTTACTATAATACTTATCTGAAGACTAACTCGTGTTTGCTGATATACTCATAATAAAATACAACTTTGTAAATTGTTTCCACGTTGAACTGTAAAATAATGTTAATTATTTTAAATTCAAACTATTTTAACTTTCAAATCTTGTGTATCTATAACAAGATTTGAAAGTTTTATACATTATACATAAAGTTGACTTTTAAGCATAGAGTTTTATTTATTTGCACTCCGGTCTTTTTCTTTTTTCCATGAAACTGTTCTACGAAATAAAAACAGAATAATACATTTAACATTTATTTATTTATTAAGTATATTGTATCATACGTTATAGATAAGATATTTGACGTCAGTAAGATATTCGACAGCGGATCAGTATGTGGTCACTGACATCGCTTTCGAGTGAGGAAACTGACGTTAACATTAGTTTTTTATTTTTAAAGCTAACTAATTAGCATATTTGTCGACACAGGCACTGCCTAAATCAGAAAAGATAGGAGGCCCTATTTACACATCTATGAGTGAAACGCCAAATAAAGACCAGGAATAGCACTTATATATTCCGTGATTATATACTATATTTTAACAATTAATAGTAACCAGATTATATGAAGAATTATTGAGTAATTAAAAATTTACGAACTTGAAATTCAGATAAAATATAGGACTGCCAAATACCAATAGTAAATCAGGAATCGTTGACATAAAAACTAGCATTGTCAAAAATTATTAAATATAAGAATTATTTCGTTAATTGTTCCACTATCCACTTTATTTAACCCATTTCTTTAAAATGTTCAAATAAAGATGCATAAACCAAATGATTCAACCAACCGTTTCACAAATATTTTATGCACCGATGTTTACAAAATAGCGCTCTGCGTTATTTTGAAAGGGATTATTTAAAGAGGCTTCATTATTTCCAAATTTCAGAGTTCAAAATTTATAAGTAGCCATTGCAATCAAATTTGTCAGTGTTTAAAATATGCAGAAATTCTGCTTTTAGTTTGCGAATATGCAGAGGCTAATATCCTGAGACATGCCCATCTGTAATTTAATTATATTTATATTTGCAATCTCATCTGCATATTTATTTCAGTTTTGTAGTGGTAAAGTAAAATAAACAACTTGCGGTATGAGAGTTTGGCCAGGCCTAATCCCAAACCGGGCTTATCTATATAAAATTATTTGTAATCAATACTTGAAATATAATTTAGATATTTATATTCTCATATTTGTGTTAATTGTCAATCAGGGCTAGTTTATTCGAAAACTGTATAAACATCTGATGTGATATCTTGAATGAAATTATCATTAGCTTAATTCTAATAATAATATTAATATTTATATTGTTCCTAAACAATTCATATTCATATTCAGCTCTAAAATGAATGGATGTTGGATAATAGATGTTGTTACAGGCTACACGAATTTTGCTTATAAATTATCTTTTAGTTGTGGCATTCCTAGAAATTTGCGAAAGCTTATTCTACAGCAAACTAATACTAATAGTGTTCGGTAGAGAAGGGGTACGGATTCCTTTTGTTTGAAATTTGTGATTAAAGCCATGTAATTTTCTGCCCTTTACTTTTAAATTCATGAAATATACTTTATCCATTAATCTCTCTCTCTCTCCCTCTCTCTCGCTCGCTCTCTCTCTCTCTCTCAATGCATGGCCTACTGGCAGGTCCATAGTATATAACGCCTATACTCATCACTATCTTCTGTTTTCCTCTTCATGACCGCTTACGAGTGGATCTTTAAATCATCTATAACACTGCTTTTGATATACCATTTTCTTGGGGGATTCTGCTTATGACGAGGTGGTCCCCTATGCCTTCCTCAGCTTTGACGTTCCTGACATTGCCTTGTGGCGAGGAACCGGACGTTAAATTCTTATTGATTGATTGACTAACATTTGCTGGGCAAGTATGTCATTCCCTGAGAACACTATCCTATTTATTAATCTAAGTCCTTTACTTCGTTTAAGCTAAATTTCTATTACGCCAGGTCTTTTAATTCATTCATAATTTCTATAAATACTCTTATCTAATCCTTTAATATAAAACTGCGAACATATTGTTAGCAGATGCCTACTACTATATTGATGCCACTTTGCAATTGATGCTAAAATTCTTTAGGGAATGCGGTTAATATTTCGCCATATGATATCATATTGATTGGTGCAGCAGTTTTGTTAATTTTAATTTTATGATTTGCATTTACTCTTTTATGGTGTTTGTTTTAAGCAACGTGAAGGTATATTCATACTATAACCGTGTGTTATTGTATATTTGCTACTGGAAATTAAGTTTGAAATTTAGCAAAACATTTGATTTGCAGAATGAACAAAAGTTTTGTGAACAACGTGAATTATAATCCGATTAGCATATAACGCACCGTGTGTTGCTTTTCGCTCAAACCTTCAAATTCTCTGTTCAAATTCTTAAAATATCCTAATCAAAACTCGAAATAGATAAAAGAAAAAGTAAACAATATTAGTAAAACGTTTAAACATTACTTACTAGCGAACGTGAAAACGCACGAACGTTTAAACATAACATAACAACAATTAGAGTGCTACAGTCATTAATGACAACGTCGAGCACTATTGAGACAAAATCAAGCCGGCGAGCAACAAGAAGGCCAAAAACGGTGCAAATTCCAAAATCCAGAACATCAGTCTAACGGAATAATTACACATGCGCACATACACATCCACGTATACGTACATAGATGTACGTTGTAAAAGCGCACATAAAATGTACACGCACACTTTCATTCACAAACACCTAACACACGCACATGCACACAAGTACATAGGCCTACATGATATGTGCTATTATACAGCAGTATGTTCGTGCTGCTATTTGTACATGAATGACAGGAAATCGTTTCAGACGATGTTATGTAATAGAGAATATAATACCTGGTGCATTCTGATAGCGGTGTGAATTAACCTATACTGTATCAGTCAATGCTTTCTTGTTGCTATCGTCTAGAAAAACTTTGAAAATATCTACTTATTGATATACATGTAAATATAATAATTCTTGTATGTTGTTTGCTGGGCTTGCCATCTATAAATAAATTTTATCATAAATTGCTTTGATTTCTAGTTTTCGATCTGTACATTTCGGCCTAATCTGTAAAATAACAAATAAAACCTTTCGAAAAATTATGAAAATCAGGCGAATATGAGTATCGAACCAGATCTACCTTTTCACTCTCTTGAATCATTATAACTTGAAACTCGACTTACCATCGATTTTCTTTGTCAGTGGCGTATTTAAGTTAACATCAACTGTTATCATTAGTTAAGAAAGATGTAAAATTATAGTTGATATTATTTTATCACACTGCTATCCAGTTAGAATTGTAGACTCAGTTTGTTTTTTAAATAACGCCGCGGATGTTTGTTGGAGTTTTATCTTGGAATTTATCACAAAACTTCTTACTCATTCGCTCAAAGGTGTCATTTGTTAGGTATAATGAACAGTCTCATTGAAATAAGAGACTCAAGAGTAACTAACTTAGAGGACCTGGTGGGCCTGGAGGTAGGTTATCCCACTTGTAGTAAGTGGGACATGTAACTATTACCAGGAGTGGTAATAGACTTATAAGTTATAGAAAATGTCTTGTATAAAATGCGTTCTCTAACTTTGAGCCAGTGTAAGGTCTTGAGGATTGGAGCAACATGAGAATATTTGGAGCTACGAAAGACTGCACGTGCAAGGGAATTCTGGATGAACTGCAACCTATCAATCTCGCAACTGGGAAGATTTAGAAATAGGAAGTTACAGTAATCCAGTTTCGATTGCACGAGAGCAGCGTCAATTGTAGTGGCAGTCTCGAGAGAAAGAAATGGTCTTATTCGACGAAGATCGCGAATATGAAAGAAACATGCCTGTGACGTTTTAGTGATATGTTCGTGGAATGAGAGGTGGCGGTCAAGGACAACACCAAGATTCTTCACAGAAGAAACCGGTGTTACTGAAACATCAGAAGAGAGAGCCAGGGACACCTCGTTCAGTTTTGAAAGTTGCTGAGGTGTTCCAAATAGCACGAACTCAGTCTTGGATGGATTGAGTACCAAGAAATTGGCAGACATCCAGGAAGATATCTCCTGAAAGGATTGCTGTAGACAAGCCTTAGCATCAGGATAGGAGTGGGGGTGAAGCATGTGTACAGCTGAGTGTCATCAGCGAAAAGTTGATGGTCTAATGAATGTGAAGAGATCAAGGAGCTTAGTGGAGTAGTGTATAAATTAAAGAGGATAGGACCAAGTACAGAGCCCTGAGGCACACCGTACTTGAGGATGGAAGGTGGAGAGGAATACTCTTGAACTTTGACGTTAAGAGTACGGTCGGTGAGATATGAAGTAAACCAAGCAAGTGCATTGCCGTGGATACCAAACCATGAGGAAAGACGCTGTAGGAGGATTTGGTGATCGATGGTGTCGAAAGCAGCAGACAGATCGAGAGTACAAAGTCCAGTGCCACGTTGATTGCACATGGCGTTAGTAATGGTGTTACAGACAGAGAGAAGAACAGTTTCAGTAGAGCGATGTTTGGTGTAAGCCGATTGATGATTGTTGAAGAGGTCGTTGGACTTAGATAGGTGGAGAGTCTTTGAAAGACTAGTCTCTCTGTGAGTTTGGAAATGAATGGTAAATTGGATATGGTCCTGTAGTTGGAGAGTGATTCCTTGTCCAGCGAGTGTTTCTTTAGGAGTGGAGTGACAATAGCATTTTTAAATGACTGTGGAAAAGTGCCAGAGGACAAGGATAATTTAACAATTGTGGAAATTGAAGGTGCCAGAACATGGATACACTTCTTCAACAGAGAAGTAGGGATAGGGTCGAGATCACAGTGCCTGGGAGGAGAAGTCAAGACTTGTTGCGTGATCTCCTGAATGAGATCACGCAACAAGTGACAGGTGTGAAGCTATGAAGCTGCTCATCGGTTGATTTGGTTGGTTGAGGATAGTGAGGTGTGGAGCTAGAGATGAGAGGAATGATGGAGGACCGGAGTTGGTTGATTTTGTCAGAGAAGTGAAGAGCAAACCGTTTAGGAAGTGACTCAGCAGGAAGTGAAGAAAGAGACGGAGAGGGTGACCTATGCAATAAAGTGTTGACTGCTTTCCATAGGATCTTGGAGTTTACTGCATTGCTGATGACAGTGGAGTAGTATCGTCGCTTAGCAGATGCAATGGCAGAACGATACTCTTTATACTGTAGATTGGAAGTAGTTTTCCAAACTCCAGCAAGGGTTTGGCAAACTAATACCAACTAGAATACTCATGAAGCAAAAATCAAATTATTTTATGTATATTTGATTTTCAGTTTACCTTGCAAGGCGCAAAAATAAATTTCAGCCCCAGCTTTATTTTGCTATACCATTATTATATCACCTTTATCTTATGGACAGCGTACCTGACAGCTAGCGCAGATACACAATGAACCTCCCGATACCTTAGTACATTAGTTCGAAGCATTCTGTGATATTTATTTTTCGACTGACTTCGGCTATGATTTGATGTATTAACAAACGATTAGCCTATGTAAGTTTTTTCAGTAGAGTTGCTTTTGAAATTGAGCAACTGGTGAGCAGCGTAGCCACCTGAGAAATATCGATCAATTTATTGCTTTCTCCCTGGAAGGACAAGTAAATTTCACTCTTGAATGAAAAGTATAGGAGACTATTATTTCAAATATCAATCATCTTTGATTGTGGTGCGAAAATAGACGTTAAACTTAGAATTATAATTAACAATAATTTTTAACTATTAAATTCTACTTTCTTAGCGTTGTTGATCTGGTTTTTAGTTCAACAACGGCTGCCCTCCCCCAAATGAAAGGGTTGCCATTCCTGCTGCCCTCACAATTAAAAGAAATTTACACTGATTATCCACTTAAACCTCATCCACTACCGTGTTAAGCAACCACTCCATCATTTCAAGCCGCCACGCCACTCTCTCCCCATGAAAAATTACTGCTACGCCATAGAATATTATAAACGGTGGAGCAAAATGATCTGCGTGTGTTAATTAAATTACTAAAGCTCCGCCTATCGTAAACTGTCCTTATTATTTGCATTATAGCTGCAAGACAGAGCATGACAGCGCTCTTGCCAATTATTTTTGCAAGGGCAATTTTCAATTAAGTTCGTCTCAAATTCTCACCTAATTCTTTTCTTCATGAGTTTGCTTGTATGCGTTGTATTCGCTGGGTTGATAACACCGGCGCCTGGCTCACAGCACGTGATCAAGCTGTTGCTAGGTAACAACAGGTGCGTTCCTAGCGACGGTTTGTTGAGCTAGATTTCGGGCTTTAGAAAGGTGCTAGGTGGCTTGAAGCAGGCTTCTTCGTATCATAAACACGTAAACATACTGGATAGATACGATTAGGAACTCTTTCCAGCATTAAGTCGTAATCGAAAATCATTGATTGTTCAACCAATAATTATATTGAACAGGAAATATAACAGTGTATACTATTAGCGGAGTTCAAGTACTTAATCGTTATCTTAATTGCTAGGTAGTAGCTATAAGCCTGCTTAAAATATAAGGATTATATTTTGATACTGACGAAATTTTCACTACAAAAATGACAAAATTGTGTATATGCCAGATTTGCACGTGTGGGTAAGTTTATTATCGTGATACATAACTAAATAGTGTTTCTTATATCCGTATACTCATGATCGCTGCTCTAAACTTAACATAGATCCGAGTTTCAATATCAGAATTAATTATAAAGTATAATTAATTTAATTATTGATTCCATATCTCCAATATAAAAATCGTTATACTGCTAGGTCTATGGCTGAGGTCCAAATTAATATGCCTTGCTGATGAAATAAAACTATAGTGTGAATTAACTATCTAAGCCACACTATCACAGTTAGCAGACGTATCATATGTACCATAATATTATGCAACTTACGACACTCAAATATATTTCCAGAAATATTAGAGAATGTCATGAGTTATTATCCATACGGATGGAACTGTAAGAGAAAGTGATAATTAAGGATTTCGATATGTATTCCAATACAAATCTTTCATCGACTACATTTTGATATAAAGTTCATAGGCCTAAATGGTCTGAAATATAAGAAGGTCTTTACCAGTTTTTTCAGTCTGTGTAAATGCAGGGAATTTACCAAGCCACTGAATGTTTTGTTATATCTTTACCAATACTAAATCTGCTCGCTAATATTATGATTAAATACTATAATTTGCATTTGAAGAGAATATGCTGCTTAGTACAAATTTATTATCATCAACATCTTCCCTTGAATCCCAGTTTTGCTAGGGTCGGGATACGAATAAATTGAATAGATTAAATGAATATGATTCAGTGGTGCTCGATGATGGATGATGATAGTGCTATAACTAATGATTTGTTGACTGTTTTCCAGGAGGCACAGGTGTCCACACTACCCCCAGGGACGGAACATTCCACAGGAACCCTGTACGTTCTCAGAGTATGCCAGTCGCTACATTCAGCATCCCTCCGAGCCTCGTAAAGATTACAAGCCTCAGGACAAACCCATTGCTTCAGGCGCTGCCTTGGACGATAAAACCACTCACAGGTAGTTTAGCTTTATTTCTACATCCTTATTTCATCATCGTCATCATCATTATCATAATCATCATCATCATCATCATCATCATCATCTTCTTCTTCTTATTCTTCTTCTTCTTCTTCCCTTGAATCCCAGATTAACTAGAGTCGGGATACGAATAGACTGTCTCAAATCCTCTCTGTCCCACATCATATAAGTCAATCCCCTATTTGAGACTTTTCCATTCTACTTCCTTATTCGTTATAAAGAATAAATAAGTGCACGACATGTTGAGCCCGGGTGTCGTTGGGACCACTGCAGAATAGGGTAACCTCAAACAAGCTACCGCGTGTATGTAAGAGGCGACTAAGGCAGGAGCTGGGGAAAGCAGTGGGGACTCATCTCACCATGAAATTTTCCCCCAGTATTAAATGGCAGTTAATCCAATATAGAATTGAGAAGGCATCTGGAAATCATCTCAGAAGCCATATTATTTCCATGCTATAGGCTACATTAAGGTGTGGATAAGGCATAGCCATTTGTAAAGGGATTAACTGGTTAATCGATTGTGTGCTCTTTATGAAGCTTGAACGCAGCATGTAAGTAGGAATACATACCTTAAACCTGCTGATTGGCAGAAAACATGTGGTTTTTAAACATAAAAACCACATGTTTAATCCATTAGGCAATTTAGACCATTTTCCGTATAACCAATCCAGTGAATGTCCGAGATTTTACTCTCAGATCTTTGAATCTTATGCTTTAAAGATTCTATAAAGCATAAAGTGATGCTTTATAGAATCTTTCTCCTTTCTCCAATGCTGTGCTATAGCCTATGTGCATGCGAACAATTGTTAGATTTGCTAATAATTTAATCTGAAAAATATCAAGGTCAACTAAAGATAAATTATTACCGATGTGAAACTTGATTTAAATAAAGAAAATGTAACAATTTCTTTAAAGTAGCATACAGCTACTGTGCTACAATCAGTAAATATATAGTACTGTTAATATTAATATGTAACATTGAGTTATTCTATTATATAATATTGATAAAAGATTATGTAATTATATCATTTTATTTATTGGATTTCGTATTATTAAAGGCACTTAAATATTTTTGGTGTCATTCGTTCTCTGAAGCATTAGAGTTATAAAACTGTGACATACTTTTTTAAAATTTTAGCCAGTAAGCATTTGTTTTACTTTTTCAAGTCATTTTACTGCCATAGATTAAGAAATGTTTGGTCAAGATCAAATAAATAAGCCACAAAATATGAGTTCAAATATTTGAGTCAATCTGAATCATTCCTATGACAATGCAGTATTACTGTACGTATAAACTACATAATACTTTAAAATATTAAAGTCAGTGAATTGCATAAATATCATTGTTTTAGAGTTGATTATGTTCCACATCCACTTGGAGAACGCTATGTGAGACAAGGTGAGGTCTATCAACCACCTCAGGGTGAACTGGACACCATGACCAACTACAACAAGGATTTCACAAGTGAGTAGTCAGATTTATGTCGATGCAGCCTTCAACAGGCTGCTTATTTTACAGCCTAATTCTATTTATTTTATGCCCTGTCTGATTGCCGAAAAGCTCCCAAGATAGAACAAACCTCTGCCTTTTACTTTATTCTTGCAATTAATGCAATTGGATGTTTTATTTGTTACAGCAACTATATGTTAATATTATTGTTTTATATATGTATATGATTATAGTATGTTCTGCTTTTAAGTAAATCAAGTAACTTGCAGTTACAATTATTCAATATATAGTAATATGATGCACAATACACATTAAGAAAATAGTATTCAGGAAGAAATCTCTGGCATTTTAGGAATCTTGAAAAATTGTTTGCATTAAATAAATATCACGTGGATGCAGAAAATATTGAAAATTTTCAGACATGAGACATAACATTACTGGCAGGTAATTTATTTATTTTTCTTTTTAATTCAGCTTATCTATTTCACTTGTTGTCTGTAACTGACAACTTTAAAAATGTTTGGTTTTCAGAAATTTTTCTATTTGAATTTTTGGTTTCATAAGATACTTTGTGCAACTCAAATTAAAAAAGAAGGCTTAAATGTAGAACTTTGTGGAGGAATAGCTCTTCTTGTTTCATCAGTAATTGAAATACATCTCTAGCATGAATGCCATGACTTAAGTTTTTTACCGTATATAGGGCACCTGATATTTATTTATTGTATAGGTGGAAGGTGAAAATTAAGTCTTAATTAATTGTACAATTGACAAATTTTGTAGAGAAAGCCTTAGATCCCGTCAAACCTATTCGTCAACAGGAAGGGCCCAAAGTTCTGGGAAAATTTGAAGGAGAACCAACGTACACCGGTAGGTTAAATATTTATACTTAAAAAATTATTTGATTTTCTCTGACCAGCATATTTTATATCGAATTTCAATGTATGCAATATATGCATTATTAGGTAGAAGTATGATCATTTAAATGTTTAATTTTTATTTTATTTTATTGATTATAACTCTCTTGTTTCACAAGCTCTAGGCTATAATACCATGATTCCTGCTTTTAGAGGTATCTCCTGTTTACACACATGATTTTTTGCAAGTGCAACAAAAATTCTTACTTATAAAAGTAAGAATTTTTGCAATTTTTGTAGTTTTTCTAATGTCTTTCTTCTGTTTATGATTGTTAGCAATTGTTGGCTATTGTTAGCACTTCGATTAGAACTGACACGGATTTGAGAATAAGTCTTCAAAATCCTTGGTTTTTGCTTAATTCTCTCAGCATTAGATCTTCAAAAATTGTCTCCCATAGCGGACAACCTTGTTAAACTTCATTTACGACGTTCACGCTATTTGAGTGCGCTAAACCCCGCCATAATTGTCATTTTAATATATAGTAACCGTTTATTACAGTTAAGCACAAGACCTATAAAGGTGATTATTACTTATCTTTCATCAGCATCGTTTTCTATTGAATCACAGTTTAACCAAGGTCGGGATATAATATGAAGGCCTAATCATTGATGTATATATCTATATGAACACTGTTTACAGCTGATTATCGCAAGTGGGGACCCCAGCAGAGAGAGTTGGTGAAGCCAGACAACTCCTACGTGCCCAACTCTGCCCCATTCGATGGTAACACTAACTACAACACTGATTTTGTTCCCAAGCAGGGAGGACCTAGAGAGAGCATGAGACCCCAAGAGTCCGCTCTGAGGTAAGTCTGCTTGAAATCAATTATTCCTGCTGATAACTTTGTATAATTTCTTATTTTTTATTAGTTTTGGTATATTTTTTCTTATTCTTATTTGTTCTTACTATTTCATATTTTTATTTTTTTTACTTTCTTATATTTTATTTTTCTAATTTTTTATTTTCATATTTTGGAATTTTTTCTTATGGAAGGTTCAAAGCAAACATCAAAGACTCACATTTTGCAAATGAAATCGATAACTCTGACTCTATTGATAAAATGTGGATTTCTTGTAGAAGCTAAGCAATTGAATCTTAATAGTCTTTATTCTAATTAGATTTAAGTTGTATATCTATGAAATACAATTAAACCCCGGCAGTTAATTGCAATTCATTGAAATACATTGCAATAAAATAAATTGAATTAAGAGTTAATCTCTGAATAATCTTAAAACTGATTGGCTGGAGCCAGTGGCAAAGTCGGTAAGACAAAACTCTTTCCGCGGATCAGTAGGTGCGGGGTTCAAATCTTTGGCTCACCCGTCACTGACATCGCCTTCGAGTGAGGAAACTGGTGTTAACCTTAGCTTTTTTGCAAGCTTTAAAACAGCGATATTAGGGACGTTTTCAGGTCTCAAACGCGTAACACTCAGACATTTTATGAGATCAGTGTTATGCAGACTCTAGTAGAGTTTTTAAATTGATCTACAATACCACAGATCGAATCAGCCTTTTGAGGATGCCACAGAGACGAAGGACAGGTACATCAAGCATCCCTTGCAGGCTCGCGAGCCGAAGAAGGAAGTCCCTTACGAGCCGAACATGGCGCCACTCGATGATCTCACTACTCATCGCAAGGACTTCACTCCTAAAGAACTCGGCAGAGCTCAGAACTTTAAACCTGAGAACAACCCCTACCAGTCCTCAGCGCCATTCGATGAGAACACCACCCACAAAACTGACTACGTGCCGTGGCAGGCTAGTCAATCTCATAAATTCTGTTATTTATAATAAATTCTATTATATAAATGCCTAAAGTATTACATACAAGTATACATGTGTATTAAGCCTATTCTTATTTTATTTATAGGTTGTTGACCTTGCCCCCCCCCACCCCAACCCGGCCTCACCCCATTATTTGTCTGTAATAATAGGCTATGTCCATTTAAACAATTCATTAATTAACACCGTTTTTTGTCAAGCAATATCTTATAACTTTTGGTCTTTGGAATAATAATTTTGGGTAGTATTCTGTTTGCCCTGCCCTGATATTAATAAAATGCTCTCATTATAAGCTGTTAATGCTGCTGGTGTTTCCAGGTGGAGAAGCCACAGGGTAGAGAGCAGGAAGTCTATCAGAGACCTCCTGGAGAGATGGACATGAACACAACGACTCACACTGATTACACTCGCAAACCACTTGAGAGACAATTAGCTCGTCGTCCCCAGGAAGCGCCACTTTCCACTGGACGATTCGATGACTCCACGAACTACAAGTCCGACTACCAGAAGTGGGGACCAGGGGAGAGAGCTACCATGCCCCAGCAACCCACCTACCAACCCAATGATGCCCCATTCGAGGGCATCCCCACCTACCAGAGAGATTATGTATTAAAGAGAGGCGATCCAGCTAGGAGCATCAAGCCCCTAGATACGACCTATAGAAGCAATGCTCCATTTGATGATTCCACTGAATACAATAATGAATTCATCAAGAAATGGGTTGCTCCTTGCCCTGTTCCACTGATTGAGGGCGGGCAGGATCTTGGCTATACGTTTAAAGCGCAGGATGACGTGGGTCACAAGTGGTATGATTTTGTAGCCAATGAGGCGTATGAGAAGTTCAAGACAGGGAGAATGTACGGAACTCTAGTTAAATAGAAACCGTTTCCCCGTTTTCTCCGATTCCGGTTTTTTACATCATGAATGACTAGTTTTGTTACAAGAAAATAATTTTTTAGTATATATTTTATTTAGTACAGAATTTATATAGTTTGACACAGTAGGCTCAATCTTTGTTCTGGCTAATATCGGTATGACGTGAAATGTGTAAAACGTGAACTAGAACTAGGTTAAATTATTTTTAAAATATTCTGATATTATAGTAATTTTCCTTTAGTTAATAATTTGAGATTTCCAATTATAGTGAACAGATATGCTGGCTTAATTTAATTTAAAATGTTAATTATTCAAATTAATTAATTGAATAATCAAGCTCGTCATTCTGCATAGGATCAGGGCCTTTATGGAATAAAGTATAGTAATAAAATATTTAATTTTTGTCAAGAAAGGAAATTTTTCATAAAGGACAATTTGTTTGATAAATTATAAGTTACATATTATTTCGAGATCGTTTATTTGAATTCTTTTGCTTCCAAAATCTTTATTGAACATCTTTTATTACATTACCGTTGCTGTGCCTGCTTTCACTGTCACTATAATTACACGAAATATTTATAAGCTAGTAAAAGTATCAATTTTTTATATGTTAATTAAAGTTTGAATATTCTCATTACTTCTTAGCATTTCCTATTATTTAAAAGTTCCCACATTCATATGTTCTTTCCAAATGTTCTCCAATGACAATTTTACTGGCAATGTTTAAATCGCATTGTTCTGTGGTTTTGTTCAGTAGGCTCAGTATAATATATTATACATGTAGAACGTTTTTAATCTGAAATCAAATGAGAGTTTTTTACTTTTTATGCTAACTTGCACAGAGACGTACAGTGTTACACTTACAGCTAGCGGTGTCTTGTTGTAGCTTATCAGGGGCGTCTTCGCCATATAAGCGATGACGCAATTTGCGTCGCGATATTCTCCGGGGACACAAAAAATACCAATATAGTACCGTACCGTACTGTAGTACGGTACCGTACTATAGTTCTGTACTATAGTACGATACTCCAATAAGTTGCGTTTTGCGTCATAGGCCAGTGAGTGAAGACGCCTCTGTAGATTTGTATAAGGTATTGTATATGGTATTGTATTTTGAAAAGTTCAATTTACATCCATGAACACGTGTTTAACTATTTACCATGTACTTGTAATTCATTGCTGAACAATAGATCTATCGCGTGGACAACTGATGCCTATAAATCAAAGTGATGGACAATGGAACTGATGATAAATATTATTTAATATATTCCTAACTGTAATGAATATCTGAATGTTTTTACCTCGTGAAAACTATTCCTTCATCAGCTTTAAACTTGAAATGAACTAATAAAATATGTGTCTTAAATTTGTCCTAGTCCTTCTTCTGGTTCATCTGTCAGGAAGAAATAACAGCTACTTTGCGAACAATTTTATTGTAGATATTTTAAATTCAACACTTGTTTACGCAAATGACCAATTATGAATCAGTTTAGTCGAGTATAAATCTAAAGCTAAGGTTAACGTCAATTTCCTCACTCGAAAACGATGTCAGTGACTGAAGAGCCCAGGATTTGAACCCCGCACATACTGATCCGCGGTTGAGTATCTTACCGAAATCGCCACTGGCTCCAGCCGATTCATCTAGCACATCGATGATACAATACTTGGACGGGGAAACGGACGTTACACCGTTACTATATTTTGAAGGCCTACTCTCATCATCATAATTTTCCTTTGGTTTAGCTAGGGTCGAGATGTGAATTGTTCCATGCGCTGTAGAAACCTTTGTATCTATTTCTGGAACCTATGAGCTCATTAGTAGAATACCCTGTCTGACGTTGGTTTGAATTTCAGGTCATTGTCGCCTTTTACGACACGTGCAGTCTACGGTGTGTCTATTCTTCAGCACCCAGACTCAGCACGGGTAATAGGTGTACTAGTTGTTATTTAATATGCTGAACAGACGGAGATTCTTCTTAGTTCGTGTTTGAGCGTCCGCGACGTAAATACGTTTGTAATTCATTTCGGATTAACAATTGTTTGCGATATTGATAAAACTACAAGTATAAATACATGGCAGTTCAAAAATAGGGCACACGCCATGAATGGATTTAATGCAAAAGTCAAACCCAATGTCCCGATGTGTCACAATCTCGTCAGCGGAATCATGATCATACTGCGAATTCTTGGTTAGGATAATTAAGAGTTCTGTGGTTGGTATCGAGTCTCTTTATTCAATATATCGATAAACTGACATGCGCTGATCTTTGAAGAAAAACTGTATGAAAATCAATGTACAAGTATGTCGACAATGTACTAGAAATAATACCAATAATTTATTATGAAGATGAATAAATAAATATATATAGGCCTATATAGAGGCTTATAGGCTGTGTGAAGGGATTAACTTATTGATCTAAGGAGTGCTCTTATGGAGCAAAAAATCAGATTTTAAGTATGAATATGTACCTTGAACATGCTATTTATATATAATTTTATATATATATATATATATATATATATGGAGCAAGAAAGCAGACTTTGATTATGAATATGTACCTTGAACCGGCCACTGGGCAGTGCATTAAAGAGCGAGAGAGAGAGAGAAAGAGGGAGTCTAGTCTTAGTCAAAACAACAGTGCGATATTACACTTATCATTTCTGATTATGGTTCCAAGGTTTCTAGCTTCGTAAGTTGAAGCTATTAATCAATCAATCAATCAATCAATAAGAATTTAACATCCGGTTTCTCGCCGTAAGGCAATGTCAGCGACGTCTCTTGCAGACTCTACACAAACAGGCGCCAAAGAACAACATGATGACGACTGAGTTTTCTATCGAGTATTATGTGTATAAGTGCATAATTTACAAGTGTTTAAGCTTTTGCAGCCACAACATCGTCTTCTTATATTCTAAGATGTCCTTGTCCGTTGATAACACTAACGTTAAATCTTTATTTGATTTGTTTAAGGTAATACAATAAATTCACTGGCTGCAGCCAGTGGCGAAGTCGTTAGGATACTCGACCGCGGATCGGATGATACTGAGTTCAAATCCTAGGCTCGCCGTCACTGACATCGCTTTCGAGTGAGGAAACTGACGTTAACCTTAAGTTTTAGCTTTTATCTTTAAATATTATTACATGTATAGGGGCCTACTATCTCGGGCAAAATTGTATATTTTGCTAACCATCCAGGACAGTTTGCCACACTTTCACGGCAGCAGCACTCCAATCGTCATCCAATTATGACGGCTTCAGTACTGCCGTTAATCGACAGGCAGTGAATACAGGAAGGGTGAATGAGGGCTTTACTTGTGGGGAAGGTGAGGGGGAGGGATGCAAATCTTTGATATCTTATGTCACTCTAGGTGTGAGATATATTGAATGTTACATAGTGAATTAGTCTAACCATAATTTATAATAGGTGATATGTCCATATTTGATTTACGCCAAAATTTCGCAAGTTACATGTATTTAACGATTTGTCAGTGCAGAAAATATTTAATAGAGATAGTCAGTTGAAGGAGTTTGTTGACTTGGAGCTATACTAATACGTGTGTGTACGTGTTCATAGAGAGTGCATAGGTAGTTTACTAGTAGTCTAAACTGCGGATATTTTCTCGTATTGGGACAAACCATCTAAATTAGGAGGAGGTAAATAACTCGCTTTATTGCTTCTATAATAGAAAAATTTTGCTAATAGTTTACTTATAGTAAAGTAGTTACTAATAGTTCCATGAGTTCGGTTATCTTGTATTTATTTTTCATTTTAGTTTATTTATTTATTTCATTTCCTTTTAGCCTTATTAATCTTTAGCTACTAAATGTTTACAATAAGAACACAGATTAGTGAAGTCTCTACCACAGCCGAATAAATTCAGATTTTAGCGATTACTTGCAGAATCTTGAGGATAGCCTGCCGAAATTTGTGCATAATTTTTAATTTCTAAAAGAGTTGAAACTGAAGAATAGAGCAACCGATAACTGCAAGTGTCGTACGAGGCGACTAAATAAGAATGAAGTAAAGAAGTTAACGTGAAATAATATCGGAAGACATACGTTTCCCAAGCTATAACTGCATAAGGTATTGATTGATGAGACAAAAATTTTTTTGAAGGATTTACCTGTAGATGCATAAGGTGCTCTCTATAGAGAGTTCAAGCACTGGGGAAAATCCATGGCTTTAAGGTAATACAATAAATTCATTGGCTGCAGCCAGTGGTGAAGTCGGTAAGATACTCGGCCGCGGATCGGATGATACTGAGTTCAAATCCTAGGCTTGCCGTCACTGACATCGCTTTCATACTATATCTACTACTATGCTATAATCCTGGGGAAAAATCTAATGATGAGGTGGGTCCCCTCTGCCTTCCTCAGCTCCTGCCTTAGTAGCCTTTTACGTGCACGCGGCAGTTTGTTTGTGGTTTGCCCTATTTTGCAGTGGTCCCAACCACACCCAGGCTTAACACAGGACAGTTGATACTGAGGGAGGTACATGTACTTGATAATTAATTCATAGGTTAAATATTTGCTCCCGTTAAAGATTCTAATTATATATATATATATATATATATATATATATATATATATATATATATATATATATATATACATATATATATATATATATATATACATGTATATATACAGGGTGAGTAAAAAAATATAACACCTGCTAAAAGTTTAAATATCTCAGGCTATTGTTAATATTTCAAAGCAAACTTTTAACAAATAATAAAGGACCAATTTCTGATGGGGTGGCCAACTTTCAACCATTTTAATGCATAGATTGGCCAGTTATGCAAGTTTCAGCAGAGCAACTCCCCCCGTTTTAATTGTAAAGAAAATAATATTTTATTAAATTTTTATTTTGGCCCTGAAATGGGCCGTTGTGGTGGTTCAGAAAGAACGAATTGTATCTGCTAGTATTACTGATTATTCGATATGCTTTCCTCCGGCTGCTACGCAGGATTGCAGTCGCTTTCGGAATGCAAGGACAGCCTTGCTAATTCCAGCTTGGGGCACTCTCTCCTAGATTGATTGTAGCACTTCCTGCAGTTCTGTCTTGTTTTAGGCTTCGGCAGGTGTTTCTGATAGAGATGCAGCATGGTTCCCCAAATATGGTAATCCAGAGGATTTAGATCGGGAGAGTTTGGAGGCCATTCATTCTTTTTAATGAAATCCGGGTTTCTCTCGCTGATCCATTCCTGTGCATGACGAAAAGCATGAGCCGGAGCACCATCCTGCTGAAAGATGAAACCATTTGGTAAAAGAGCATTGCCATTATCAAACAGCTTGGTAAGTAAAGTATTGACGTAATACTGAGCGTTCACCTTTACCTTCTCGTCAATGAAGTGCAATCTGCCCTTACCGTTGTAGCAAACGCCAGCCGAAACCATAACACGCTCAGAGAACTTAGCACGTTGGACAAGTAGTCGCTCGGAGTGATTTCCTCCTTCTTCCCCTCTGCCCACACACAGTTGTTTTGACTGTTCACAGGCGGACTGATGTAAATAACTGGCATAAATAACTTTTGCGGCATAAAATTTATTTCCATCCTTAGATCTAATGCTAAATTATTTTTTAATAATCCCGAATTAGGTAAAAAAATGGGGGGTTGCTCTGCTGAAACTTGCATAACTAGCCAATCTATGCATTAAATTGGATGAAACCTGGCCACCCCATCAGAAATAGGTCCTTTAGTATTCGGTAAAAGTTTGGTTTGAAAATATTAACAATAGCCTGAGATATTCAAACTTTTAGCAGGTATTATTATTTGTTTTACTCGCTAATGACTATACACGATTCTTGTATATATATATATATATATATATATATATATATATATATATATATATATATATATATATATATATATATATATTATATATTGGACGACAAAGATAGTATTGCAATGGGTTCCATAGAATGTAGCTGTAAGCAAATTTTCGATTGATCTCAATAAGTTACAAACAAGAGATAGATAGAGAGATAGATAGATAGAGAGAGAGAGAGAGAGAGGGAGAGAGAGAGAGGGAGAGAGAGAGAGAGAGTGAGAAGAGATGTGAATGCCAAACGCTTTAAAAGTGTTCAAAAACTTCTTCGACGTTGAAGTAAAATCGTAGAAAATTTCAGGTCGTTATTTGTGCTGCAGTTTTTAGGTCTAAATGAAGTAATCAATTGAAAAAATCAACGAAAACATTTAGGTTTGCTATTGTGCTGAAGTCGAAAATATTGAAATGTAATTCCTTTGGTCAAAACTGATATATAGAGGAAAAATAGCTACTTTCAACAAACCATCTGTTCTAACCCTAACCCTAACCCTAACTCTAAATGTTCAGTGGCATGTCGGTAAGTTGTCGGGCTGCCGTTCAGCCGAATAACTCACGATCACTACATACACTACAGTTTGAATCCTACATCCACTGGAAGTAGGATTCAAAATTTTTCAAATCCAGTTTTAATTTCGTCACTGACATTCTTACAACACAATTATCTGATCCTAAGACGGTCGTTAGCTTAGACTTCAACTGTTTTTTTTTTTTTTTTTAATTACTATACACGATTCTATACAATTTTTACAAATCTAACCATTTCCATTAAAAAACAATTAAAGCAGTCTACATCCCTTTTATTTGAGATTATGAGGATAATAGCTTAAGTATAGATATAATTTAGATAATTATTTATGCGTATGATTTTAAAGCAAAATTAATAGTTTGGGATTTTGATGAATTACATCGGATTAGTGTTTGGATATGTGATGAGCAAAACAAAGAAATTGCCTACATTTGAGTCCTTTATCAAGTACAGTTAACGTTGTGTGTATAACGGCTGCGGAAGTTAGTGAGTGTAACTAGTGCACACAGTGTTTCACCTGCTGATTCAGATGATCAACGCGACAAGATCTATGAAGAGTTGGAGAGATCAAGTTCTCATTGAGGATGGTTTATTAGAAAAGAGTTTGAAATAAGAGCAGAAGAGGAAAGGATTAGTGGAACATCGAGAAATAGGATTCTAGACGTTTTCGTAGTAAATTCCTAAGTAAAGAATTAAGAGAAATAAAATGATCTCTTTGGGGCACTTATACGCAATGGACCTGCCTTTAGGTTAAAAGTAAAATAAATATATTCTGCATAATAAATAGATCTCCAAAACTTAAAAATTGAATTCACTGCGTAATTTGGCCGTAATTTCTAATTGTTAACAATTACCTTTCACGTGTTAATTGTCTGCTACTGTTAAACATTTCAGGATGAATGATGTTCAGCCGGTAACTAGCACGGAGGTAACAACGAAGTCGAATAAACGACGATCGTGCTGTCAGGACAAAACTACCCTGGTGGATCTCATAATACAAGCCATTCTCAGTGAACCCAGCCGACAAATGTCCCTCTCCAACATATGCCGCTACATATACCTCACCTGTCCACAGTACTACCCCAGGCAAGTTCCTAAGAGAGGTTCCTGGCAGGGCAACGTTCGGCACACTCTCTCGCATTACGAGTTCTTTGTGAAGAAGGACAAGCTGGAAGAGGGACGAGGATACTACTGGACCATTCATCCGGTGTGTTTGCAGGATTTCTTGATTGGGGATTACAGGATAAAAGTGGCTCGTCACAAAGTTCAGACGTACGAACGAGAGGCTTTGAAATCTGAACAGGGATCTTCAGAACTTCAGAAGAGTTTACAGAATGAAGATCAGAAGAAGATATATGGAAAACGATCATCTCTCGAGATTATCGATGCTGATACAGTTTCTACTAACCCAGGACCGCCTCAAAAATCTCCCAGAGTGAAATCAAGGCAGCAGAAGAAGAAACAAGAGCAGATGTCTAGTGGTCTGCAAACTAATGCATTTCAATTAACCACAGATGTATTAGATCGTCCTCCAACTAATGCTAATGCTCCTCAGCTACTCTTTAATGTTATGAAAAATGGAATGGAGAAAACTGTTTATTCTCATGAATTAACAAATGCGACTTGGCCTGAAAGCTTAAATCGGCAATATTTAAATTCACAGGAATTAGAAACCAGAGTTCAATATGGTTTGTCAAATACATGTATAGGAGATTACAGAATGCTGAATATCTGCGAGACTCCGTCGGAAGTTCTGTACTTAGGAGACCATAGAATGGCAAATCCTGCTTGCCATGATCTTCTTCGTTCAACTGGATTTATAATGCCAAATGCTATTCAGTATGGAATATCAAGTGCAACTCAATACGGAATACCAAATTCGGCACCATTTGGAATGACCAACTCAATGCAATATGAAATGCCATTTGGAATTCAGTGTGGAATACCAAGCGCCAATCAATATAGAATGATTCCCAATATTCCCTCGGCACGGAATTGGGAAATTGTGGACAGGAGATTTGGATACTTATAACATTTTTTACTCCTAGTGAAGTGCGCATGCATTAAACTTCAAACCGTAGACTATTTTAGAGTAACTCGGATCGGGAGCTTGGAGCTTAATTAAATAATTCTGCATTCCAAAATAACTTTCTCATAGAATTTATTTTGTTATTTTCTCTCGCGCTTACTTCTGAGCACGCCATGGATCAATATGTTTGATCCCATCGTAACTTGTAGGCCCTATATGAATTAATAATATCTATGAAACATTAAACTTCGAAACAATATTATGTATAAGATGGTTTTCATTATTTTACTCAATTCCAGTAAAGTACCTCTAACGATACGTGCAGTTTGCGATTGATTTATGCTGCAATTACCCGGACACAACGTGGGAAAACAACCAATGATTAGATTGTAGGCCTACAAATGAGGGTCTAGGTATGTGATATAAAAATTATGAGGTATGTGATATCTGAGAAATTAACGTCAAAATCCAAGCTTAAGGTTTCAAACCTAGAAATTGGTATTAGTGATGGGTTAGCCTTAGTTTGAACTCTGTAAATTCTGATCCACTGTCTGATATTAAATCAAGCAATGGGCTCAGCAGAAATTGAAAAGTATAGGCGGCTGCTAAAGTCTGGTTAATTAGATATAATTACTGTCGCACTATCTAAAATATGTTATTTACATTTTATTGCAGTAGGTCTACATAATTGTGATAAACATTACAGTGAAACGATTATATTACAATGAAACGATTGCATTGCCGTGATTATTCATGTTGCTATCTATCTATTATTATTATAATTGGGATGGGATATAGCTTAACGATTGGAGTGTTCGTCTCTGATGATAGTGTGTTTGTCGAGTTCCTAGCTAAAGCGAAATACTAAATATCAAATTTAATAAAAATTAAAAAATACTAATTACCAAATTTACTAAACTTAAATTCCTCTCAGAATCGATTATTTAAAATTTCAAGGCGTTGCCTGTCGCTCAACACTTTGAGCAATTTTACAATTGAATGAGAGCTAAATATGCTGCGCCAATCAACGTATCCAATTAAGAACATAGAAAAAATAAAGTGATAATAGTGGTTTGTGTAGGTTTATTTAATTTAGAAATACATCCTAAAAAGCATTTAATATTGTTATTGCAAATTTTTTTCTTCAGACGACAGCAACACAGAGTAAGCGAAATATGTGTACACATATATAGCAAACAGATATGAAATACCAACCACTTCAAGTATCTGATTGTAGAATAGAGTTGTTTCAATTGCAGCTATTTGCAGGTAAAAGTAATAACCCATGAAAAGAAGAATAACCCATGATTCCAATGATATCATTCTTGGATGAGGAAACGGACGTTAAGCCATTATTACTATTATTATTATTATTATTGATGTTGTCATTATTACTATTATTAAAACTCATAGTTTTTATTAGAAATTCATTAGTAAATTAAGAAATTAAGTAAACTTTAAAATCTTAATGTAGGTAGTATATTAGGCCTGCTTGAATTAATTTTGGGCCACATATTTAATTACAGGAAGTTAGAATTATTGTGGCATTATATAGCTCTTGCTCAGTCATCTTGATTTTCCAGATGATATTGACTTCCCTTTCTTCTACATTTTCTGGCTTAAAAATGCGCAGTTATCGATTTATGCATATATTGGCTGCTTGCATTCGCTAGACTAATACAGAAGCGTAGAACTGCTGCCGTAGTAAACCCCAATTGTACATCCTTTCATAACAGTCCTCGATGGGGTGCTAAATCTTTATTGTTTTGTATAAGCCTTATTCAAAAACTTCAAGCTATGGCTTTCAGGCTAATTTTCAATTTTCTAAAAACATAATTCACCTTAAATGTTAAAATTTTAGTATGACATCAATTACAGAGAAAGAACTACATCGATTAACATCGATCGATTAACATCGATTAATCCTTATTCTATTGCAACTACTTAAACTTTGCCCGACACTAAGGTTACTTAAATAAGCAAAAATAGTTTTTTCCGAGGTGATTCTTACTTTCTTTTTCAAGACGTTCTGAAAGCCTTTTACTTCAATCTCAGTATATGTACTTAATTAAATTTTTTAATGTGCACACTAGAGGCAGCTATAGAAGAACAGTCTATTGTCAAATAAAATTCATTCGTATTCACTGTTTGAATACATATTCAACTAAACTCATTTACAGATTTTTCGAGATTTTTTGCAAGAAATCTCTACATGTTGTACTCAAACGACCACGTAAACTAAAGAAATATCCTCTGTACACCATTAGCATACGTTCAATTACATAATGAGGCACAGTGTAATAATAAATATAGCATTTAGCTTCTTCTACATTACGTACTATAGATCTCATTTTTACGATTTAATCAAAATCGGCGAGAAAGTCACATCAAAATTAAAAGTCGTAACTTTTTGAACAACTAGATCGCCGTTAAGTTAGTAATCGATTTCGCAGATGAACGAGTGTTTATCGGAACATGCGGCATCGTGCCAGTAATACTTGTCAGGTTTATACAGTATCATGCAGTGCATCGTAGACCTGGCGTTAGGCTCTCCGGGCGCCCATCGAGAGAAGTCAATGGTCTTGGTTCGATCCCCGGTCGAGCCGTTGGACCCGCCGACATGACCAGACTGCTTGAGCCAGCTCCACTTCTGATGCCTAGCTGAGTACTGACCACTGGTCCACCAACCCTTAGACTCCTCGTAGGCTGTAGAGCAGGACGTAAAACACAATACACAACGTATTTAATGTGTTTAGTGAATTTAATGTATTTAGTGAATTTAATGTATTTAAAGTATTTAGTGTAGTTAATGTATTTAGTGCATTTAATGTATTTAGTTTATTTATTGTATTTAGTGTATTTAATGTATTTAGTGTATTTAAAGCCGAGGATGGCACAGGGGGCCCAGTTCGTCATAAACAGAATCCCCCACTTGCTGGAGCCCATAGATGAAAAAAAACGTCTTTTTACGTTTTTTATATCTGTGAAAAAAACGCGTTTTTTTATTTTTTATAAAATAAAAAACGTAAAAAAACGTAAACCTAGTGAGGCAGATGTTCTAACTTTTAAGACATTGTCTATTCTTAATTTCTTACGGATTTAAATTTTCTTGTATTGATAATTAAAAACAACTGACAGTGTGACTGTATGTGACCTGAAAGTATTTGTCTATATTTGTATGGAGTCTATGGATATACTTTAGAACTTTAGATCAAGTCTAGTTGTAATAAAATTGTTTAGTGTTATGGGATGAAGGCATGCTAATATATATGCAAGCCGACGTGTACGCTACTAACGTTTTTTTCAACGTTTTTTTACGTTTTTATTTTTTTGGAACAAAACGCGTTTTTAACGTTGTTTATTTTGGGTAAGAACGTTTTTTTCATCTATACTGGAGCCAGTGACGAAGTCGGTAGGTTATGCGACCGAGGATCTGTATGTGTGGGGTTCAAATCCTGGGCTCGCTCGTTACTGACATCGCTTTCGCCTGAGGAAACAGACGTTAGAATTACCTTTACCAGGTTTACTAAAAATAATGGTATATCGAAAGGAATGTTATAGGCCTAGATGATTTTGGACATAAAGAGGAAAACGGAAGATAGAGATGAGTGAAGGTGTTATATACCATGGACCTGCCAGTAAGCAGTGCACTGAGAGAGAGAATGTATTTAAAGGAAATTTGCTTAAATGTTTTGGCAGAGCCGATAGCATGCAGTCAGTCCAACTGCGGATCAGTAGATGCAAGGTTCAAATTTAGTCCTCGTCTTGTCACCGATATGCTTCCGAGACAGGAACCTGACGTTAAACCTAACCTTTAAATATTTTATTTAATATATTAAGATGTGCAGAGCTATGTAATAACTTAACGGACATGGCTTTTTTAATTTGATTAAATTGGCAATTATATTGTATTGTATACTTTTTATAGTCCATGAATTTGTTTTAAGTTTTAGTTCACTGTTCATTAATTATTTTATGTTAGAACCTAGGGAGAGGTTCAGCATTGATGCTTGGAATGCTGATAATTAAATTAAATATCTCTGTAGGATTATTCATAGCAATTTTAGATCAGACCATAAACTATAATATGCATCCATACTGCGCATTATGCGTGGAGTCGGTATATGAATGCGCAGACAGTAGGCATATATATATATATATACATATATATATATATATAATGTATATATATATACCATCTGGTGTTGACGATATATAAGCCCTATATATATATATATATATATATATATATATATATATATATAGCCCCATATATATAGGGCTTATATATATCGTTATATAGCCCTATATATATATATATATATATATATATATATAGCCCTATATATATATATCACCATTGCTTATACCAAGTGACCTGACTAAATCCCAAAGGCCACACCATTTAGGTCTAACGTGATGAAATTTAGTCAAGAACCTAGTTGCACATACTCTAGAAGATTTCGATATTCTAGGAATTTTTTAAGTTTCTATTTCCATTGCAGACACATCTGTTTCATATAGTTTTATCGTATATATGAATTTCTATGCTAAATTTTCCCTACTATTCGGACCCTGCAACTTTATGATAAATATGATTAATTATATAATTATGTACAAAACGAACACCGACAATAATTTGTTTTTCAAGCCATTTATTTTAAATATTTCCAGATACTGATTACTAGACAATGATTAAAATAGTAAAGTAGTTAACTTTAAAAAACTGGTACCAGCAAGTTTACAGAATATCTTTTTAGTAATATCAATTTACAGAATATAAATAAAAAGAATGATCGCGTTCAAATATATTGGTCAAATATATAAATACTCGAAGCTGAGGAAGGCTTAGGGGGCCCACCTCGTCATAAGCAGAATCCCCCAAGAATAATTGTATATCAAAAGGAATGTTATAATGATTAAAAGATCCACTCGTATGTGAACATGAAGAGTAAATCAGAAGACAGAGAAGAGTGGAGAGTGGAGACGTACTATGCCATGGACTTGCCAGTAGGCAGTGCATTAAGAGAGAGAGAGAGAGAGAGAGAGAGAGATTAGCAGGTAACGTCAGAAGATCAATGATGACTGAACTTGAGGTATATTGAATTCCCGTGTCTTTGATTACTTTCGTGTGAGTTCGGAGAGTTAAATATCGGGCACGTATAACATAGATGAATATATGAATACATGAATGAATGGATGGAAAATAAATTGTGGATTTATGATTAAGTAAACTTGTGCTATTGCAAGTGATGGACATCATCAGGGAGGTTTATTTTCTAGTATGTGGTGTTGAAACTAGTAACAACACTCTAATTATCAATTACACAATCAACCCTATCATCATTTCAATTGCACATAATATGCAGTCCTTTGAAACTCAATTCATGTCAAAGTAAATAGAATCTAGGTGCGCATGTAAAATATAGAAACTATCATATTTTAACATTTACGAACTTAAATTTGTATATTTTATGGAATGTACAAAATATAGAGAATAGGCCTACAGTGTAAAATAGGGCCTACGCAAAGTATCTGCATGCAACGCAGAATTAAAGGAATTACAAAATTAGGCTGTTAAGAAAGTAATTAAATTTTTATGTAGTGTGCAAATCAAATACCATATACATACAAATGCAAAATACAACACTCAATGCATTACAAGTAAAATACAACAGTTTTCAAATATAGAAGCAAACAAACAAGCAATGTACAGCAACATCGCTTATGCGTTGAATAAACAGAATGTGTAGCTCATTTGCAGAGCAACTCGAAGCAGTCAACTTCTAAAAGTTAAAAATAGAGTACACGACAAATCGACAAAATTGAATTTGTATTTATATGTTGCAAAAATACTATACATTCGTGCATAAAACGTCATATAATTTGATTGTAAAGCAAAACAGATCTGAACATTGCATTATATACAGTATGCGGCTAAATAACAAGAGAAAAAACACAAAGTGAAATTTGACCACACACACGAGTAAAATATAGCACTCACAAAATATAAACCAATGCAATCGAAGAATATACTGCTTAGAATATACAACGAAATGAGCAGATTATGCATTACATTTTGTAGAACGTCAAAACATTTTTGTAGAAGTTCAAAAATTACATTTTGCATGAACGTCAAAATACAGAAACGATGAAAAGAACAGCAGAATAGAATTAGCATAAAAGAGTAGCTGCAGTTTATTTTATGCGGTTTTCGAGTCTTCGGGTTCCGGGTCTTTGTTATCGATCGTTTGCGCCTATTTATCGGGTTTCGAAGACTCTTCATCAAACGTCAGGGCTTTACGTCGGGCTATCTTGATTCTGTAGTCCCCGGCCTGGAAGTCCTGGAGACACGCTGGATGAACCGTCCAGTAGTAGCCACGTCCCTCTTCCAGCTTGTCCTTCTTCACAAAGAACTCGTAGTGCGAGAGAGTATGACGAACGTTGTTTTTCCAGGAACCTCTCTTCGGGACGTCTTTAGGATACAGCTGGGGGCAGGTGAGGTATATGTAGCGACAAATGCTGGCGAGTGATATGAGTCTATTAGGTTGACTAAGAATGCCTTTTATTATCAGCTCCACCATAGACGTCTTCTGACCAGCATTTGATTGATTCTTGGCTGGATTCGACCTTCCAGTTGTTTCCTTCCCAATCGCTAGAGTGGACATTCCAGTTGTTGGAGAGATGTTGTGATAATATGCACCCGGTGGGGACTTATCGTAGTATGCAAGAGTAGGAGAGGAAGATGAGGAGGGTTCAGATTTAATACAAGGCAGATACGCAGATAGTGGTCTGGGCGTCGATGTTTGACCGGAATAGACTGGACCGTCCATTGTTAACATTAAGGCAGGAAGAGTCATATCACTCACTGGGTTCATATCAAAGAAGCCATTACTTGCTGCCTGGTACTGTGCCATACTCTGGGAGACTGCTCTACCATTAGTTGCTGCCTGGTAGGGTGCAATACTGTGGGAGACTGCTCTACCATTACTTGCTGCCTGGTACTGTGCCATACTCTGGGAGACTACTCTACCATTACTTGCTACCTGGTACTGTGCCATACTCTGAAATACTGCTCTATCACTAGTTGCTGCCTGGTAGGGTGCAATACTCTGGGAGATTGCTCTACCATTGCTTGCTGCCTGGTACTGTGCCATACTATGGTAGGCTGCTCTACCACTAGTTGCTGCCTGGTAGGGTGCCATACTCTGGGAGATTGCTCTACCAGTACTTGCTGCCTGGTACTGTGCCATATTTTGATATGCTGCTCTACCAGTACTTACTGCCTGGTACTGTGCCATACTTTGGTAGGCTGCTCTACCATTAGTTGCTGCCTGGTACGGTGCGGCACTCTGAAAGGCTGGTCCTTTTTGTGAGTCCAACATAGAATAAAGCTGATCAGGAGAGGCTGAATGGATGGGCCCGTTTTTAAATCTCTTACTTGAGTGTTCAGTCGTCATACATTGTTTCGAATATGTCCACTGAGGGTAGAAAGTTGAAGGATCATTTGGCGAAGAACTTGAAGGATTATTTGGCGAAGAACTTTGTGAAGACCCATTTTGGTGTTTGCTAGTGGGATGATCATTTTGACCAGAGATGCCTGATAAGCATGGGTCTGGATAGGAGTTGATTGAGACCCCATCGTGCTGGTAGTTGTTGAAGTCATTTTGAGAGCAGGTTCTATGTGGACGATTCTGAATGAGGTCAGTTGATGGACCATGCTTGTAGCAGACATTTGATATGAGAGCTTGAGGGTTGCCGCTAGCTTGCACATTCTGAGGGCCGCTTCCTGGAAGCTTACTCTGATCATGCGATTGATGATTCGTAGTGACGGTTGTCAAGTTACTGCTCTGAAGGTTTTCATCAAACTGCCAATCCTGTGAATAGCTATTTGGAAGTCCATTTTGAACATAACTCAACGCAAGATCTTTCTGTGCGCTTGTATGAATACCAGCCTGTGGACTCTGAAAGAGTTGTGTCTGCTGATTTTGTTGGTTTGCGCCGTTAACAGTGTAGCCCTTACCAGTTACGAAATCAGCCGCCATAGAACTTGTAGATGGGTGAAAGCTCATAGTAGTTGATGTAGAGATCGCTCCATTTACCACACAACCAGGAGTCTGAATTTCCTCTTGAGATTGCAACGGAAGTGCATTATCGGGAACCGAGAGAATCAATTGTTCCAAGTCGTTACTGGAACTTTCATTACGCAATACATCCAGCAGATCATCAAGGTCTTGATTCAGTTCTTCCTCGGTCAGCTTCAAATTAGTTGTAGACGGCTGTGCGGCTGCCGATGGATCTAATTTCGCTGGACTGTCTCCAGTCGGTACGCTCACTGATTGATTTTGCAACATGGCAAGTGGAACGTGCAACGAGGATAGGGATTGGGAAATGGACTTAGCTAGTAACACCTTTCCTGGAACTTGGAATTAGTTTTCAACGACGATTTAATTTTGATTGTTTCAAGTATCTGTAAAAATATAAAATACATGGCTTTAAATATATGCATCTAGTTATCATTTCAGTAAAATTCTATACGTTAGTAGGCTTACAAATATAAGCGTATTAAAAATACAAACCATCTTAAGACAAGATTGCATAAGGCGTTATAGTAAAAATGCCATCGACACTGGCTGGAGTCAATGGCGAAGTCGGTAAGATACTCGACCGCGGATCAGTATGTGCGGGGTTCAAATCCTGGGCTCGCTTGTCACTGATATCGCTTTCGAGTGAGGAAACTGACGTTAACATTAGCTTTTCTAAAATAATAGTACATTGCCAGGATGTACAACACACTGAGTGCATTAAATGAAACATCAACATTAGCATATGAAATAATAACACTAAAGCATTAATAACATTAAAATCAATAATAATAATAATAATAAATATTATTATTATTAATATTATTATAATTTTAATGCCCTTGTCTATATAGGTCTCTGAGCTAATAAATAAGATAAAAATAGCCTTTATTTAATAACTATTATTATTATAATAATAGTAATAATTATAATAATATTTATTATAATATTAATGATAATTATATGATAATAATACCAATTGTTATTGTTATTAATTTTCATCATCACTATGACTTGTATAGTTACTTTAACAGTAATAATACAAATTCTAATTATTACATCTATCATTTTAAATATTTCAATTATTAAACGTATATTAGTTTAGTCAACAAAGCTATAAAGCGAGTCAGTAGCTACGGATACTACAACCTGAAGAGAGAGGCTTCATTAACGGTATTGGTATAAACCGATTACATATCATCAATCAATCAATCAATAATAATTTAGCGTCCGGTTCTCCGCCATAAGGCAATGTCAGGGGGACGTCTTAAGCATACTTTGCATCAAGTGACGTCAATGCACAACAAGATAGCGATTGAGTATAGAAAGACCGCAAGCGAAGGTTAGAGCAAAACAGTGCAAGTTCAAGAAGAAAGGCAAGAGGGTCAGAATATTGGACAACAGCGGAAATAGATTGGTTTTAACTTATACAGAAAAGTTCTAATGAACTTAAAAGTTCGAAGTTCATGCGGTAGATAATTCAATAATGCTGGAGCAGAAAACATGACGAAGCCTCTGCCTTAGGCGCATCTAATGTGCGGCACTATCAGAAAATTTCTTACTAGAGGAGAGACGACTACGAGAGATAATAGATTAGAGAGATTATAGATTAGGGAGAATATAGATTAGAGAGATTATATATTAGAGAGATAATAGATCAGTAGAAAGCAAGAAATAAGAATAATCTGAAGAAGTCAATGGCAAACACTTCAAAACTCATATAATATGCGCACTGAGGTCATTTTCTATTGAATTTCAAATTTCTTTTTAATCGCCTCTAATGACACGTACATTGTAGGATTGGCCTATGTATTTCCAAGTGGACCGGAACAAGATAGGCTACATAAGATATAAGCCTTGCAAATACTAATAACGCTTTTAACAACTAGCGTGCTACTGTCGTCAATGACAATATCGAGCAGTATTTAAGAAAGACAATGCCAACGAGCAAGAAGCAGGGAGGTCCAAAACTGATGAAGTGCCAATTCAATATTAATGAAACCGTTCCTAAGATCAGTAATTAAAGAACTGAAAATTCACATGATGGTCGCATTTAATTGCATACTAACATATCATTTACATATATCTAATTTATATTATATCACTTTCCCTGGTTATGTTAGGACACTGAAGAATAGTCCAGCCGTTAACTGCACGCGTTATGAGAGGTGACAAAAGCAAAAAACTGGGGACGACAACGGGAAGCCACTTCATAAATGCCAGATTTTCATCCACGCTATATAGGCAACTTAAGTTATTGGAACGGGCATTTCCTATTGTGAAGGAATTAATTTGTTAGTCTATGGAGTGCTCTACATGTATATGGGGTGAAAAAGCAGATTATGAATATTAATATATACCTTGGACCTGCATCTGCATTTGATGGAGTACTAGAGAACGAGACTAATATATTAGGAAACCAAACCTAAAACAGTTAAATGAGTTAGTATGCAACTTATGAAAATACAAATTAAGTTTCCCTTATTGTGGCAGGGTCACTTAAGAATAGAACATCCGTTAACTGCACGTGTCATAAGAAACAACTAAGCAAGAACTGAGGAAGGCAAGAGGAAACCACCTCAGAAACTACTCTTTTTCCTACTCTCTAGGCTTCACAATAAGCATAGAGAAAGGAATTAAATGATCTATGAAGTGCTATCTAGGGAGCATGAAATTTGAAAACAGACTCTGAGTAGGAATATATACCTTAGACCTGTCAATTGCAGAAAACTATAAAGAGATAAAATAGCTTACCTTATTTTCACCGGGTCCTGTACAAATGAGAGAATATTCTGATGTTTGTTGATCTGCACCTAACAGCTATAGAAATCGACGTATAACTGTTCCAAACCTATAATACACGTGCGTTACGTTCGAGCATCGGTACTCTACTGATCGATTGAGCATATTGATTTCAGCTATATGGATTATGGATTGGTTAGAGTAATTAACGGTTTTAAACGTCTGAGGTGTCACATGATAACTGCCGCCAAGGATGGCATTATACCCACCCCACTCCCACACTCTTGTGTCTTTAATCCAGCTAGTTAACTCTCACCCCCACCCCTGCCACAGTTTACTCGTATTCAATGTTGCAGTTTAATGGCTTCGACTGGCCAGTCACCTTGCTCCCGTGAACGATTGGGTAGGAATCCCAAGATTAGGATTCCCAAGATGAAAGAGGTAGCAGTGAGATTGAATTCAAAGAAAGTAACTTGAACTATGATTTTTAACTGTAAAATTAAATTAATTAAGATTTGTATAGGCCTAGTGGAATTTTGAAGGATTTAATATCACAAATTTAAATTAAATATGGTAAATTATAGTATTTTTAATTAAAATAATATTGTACTTTTAAAAGTTACTTTCTATTCTCAATATATAAAATCATAGAAAGAGCTTTAGGAAGTCATTCGTACTTCTGACATTTCTTCAAGTTTAGTTTGCTATTCAAAATGGATGATTTATAAATAGTTTACATTCTACTACTTATTTGAAATTATTTTTCTACTTTCTTGATAACTATAATCTAGAACTATAAAGCATATAACGTTGCAAGAGCTTAAAATTGCTTATATCTAGTTCACATATTGGCAAGATCTGTTTAACTTCCAACATCGGATAAGCACGTACGCGGTTAGATTTATATGTAATTCCGTCACTGATATGTTTTTGGGTAAGAAAACGGGCGTTAAAAGCGGTTTATGATTAGTCGATCTAATAGCGAGCATTCAGCGAGATCAGCGGCTGATTGAAAGAATCCTATGACACGTAATGTGACACAACTCAAACAGACTGTAAGACAGGCAGACAAACACAGATGCACACGTATATACACACATACATACACACAGATACACACATGCACTGTGTGAGTATTCAATATACTGTAATATTGCTGTAATGGCTTGATAGCCGAATGGACAGCACGTTTGCCTAAATGTGAAGCAATAGACCATCGGTTTTAATTCCAGCCATATCGTCTCTTACATTATCACTGTTGTTACAGAAACAGACTTTAAACTTAGCTTTACAGCTTTAATACTTTATCCTGTTATTTTGAATCAGAATATTTATGATCGTATTCAACTACGGCTTAGCGGTTAAGTGTCCTGAATAAAAACTGAAAGAGCACAGTTCGACAATATGGAAATTTCGTCAATGATGACACTAAGAAAGACGATAATGACGTTAAATCGACTGACATTTCTTGGAATTGAGACATTGCAAAACTTATACCAAAAAACTTATGTCCGGTGCTTTACTCCTTACGCATACAGTCGGCTCAAATCAACATAATTATGCAGTTATCGGTCAGTCTATTCTCAAAATGATCCTAAGGGTTCGAAATGCAAATCATGAACATTCAAAAATCATCTATAAATCTTATTTATATGTGTATATGCATATAAAATATTCGACGGCGGATCAGTATGTGCGGGGTTCAAATCCTGGGTTCGCCCGTCCATGACATCGCTTTCGAGTGAGGAAACTGACATTTACCTTAGCTTTACCAGCCTTTACTAAGTACATAAATAATATGATATAATATGATATAAATATATGATTTGCCTTTAATTAAAACTGACAATAGAGCATTTTTAGAGCAAGTTTGTGCTGTAATTTTATTTGCGTTCTAGCTGCCCTTTGTACAGAAGCGTTCGAGATGTTTAGAATTACTGCAGTCAATTTCTATATATCAATCAATAAGAATTTAACGTCCGGTTCCTCTCCATAAGGCAATGTAAGGGACGTAGCAATCCCTCCACAATTTTGAAATTTGAGCTAAAATTTGGTAAAAATGAACTGACTCTATTATTCTTCATTACAACATTTGTGCGATTGGACTCTTAAACTAAATTTTGTTCTATAGGTCACCATAAAAATGAAAAAATATTATTATACATTGTTCACTTTTTGTTAATCCTAAAAACATCCATTAATATTATTTGTCAGGAAAATGGAGGTCTAAGTTTTGTCGATTTTTGAATTTTAAATTCTTGCTAACAACTATCCTATTAACAGTGTACAATATCGTAATGAATGAATGATTTCGTAATGAATGCATTAATTAAGTCATTCCAATTAATTAGTTATTTTTTATTTATCGATTTACACTTCAACGTGCATATCGCTTGTGTCTAACTATTAAAAGTGCTTTGTAACACCAACAACTAATATACAGGAAGTTATAATTCTAAATATTTGCCTGATATCTATACACCTTTGACTACTGTTCCAATATTTCCATTACAGACTGGAATCTTTTGATGTTGGTTAGTATTAAAACTCTAACCGAGCATCATTTGATGTTCGGTTGGAGTTTTAAAACTAACCAAACGATGATAGTCAAAAGTCAATGGATGATGGTTAATATTAAAATACTAACCATCATCATTTCATGACGGTTAGTGTTTGAGTTTTGATACTAAACATCTACAACCGCTGAAGAGATTGTACAACAATAACGTTATTAATATTTCAAATAGGCCTACCCGTTCCCCCACCTCCCTCGCCCCTAATCAATTCTGCTCTATGAATGCCTTAAATTTTATCAGAAATCAAAATAAACAAACGGATCAAGAATTCAGCTTAATGATCGAATTTTATAAGTGAACAATTGACTATCAGTGTATATTGTTCAGATGTATGTAGATGTTCAGATACAGATGATGTTCAGGTGTCTTTATAGAGATATGACTATTGATCTGAACATCAAAGCAGATACGCTGATGCTCAATTGTTAACTTATAAATCTCGGTCGAGACGCGAAATTCAAGCGCCGTTTATTTACTTTACATTATGATAATACATGAGGCTTAGAAATATGAAACGTGTTTTCCTTTTAATATTCAATAAACTAGAATGTCTTAATAGCGTAGGGGTAACATCGTGTAGTTTTAAGTGACAGATGCTGTGGTGATTGGAACCCTCGTGGGTTCGAATCCCAGCCGCTCTTATCTGAGAGTAAAATCTCGGACATTCACGGGACTGGTTATACGGAAAATGGTCTATTTACCTAACGGTTTAAACTTGAGGTATTGAAAATGATAGATATTAACATGGTTGATCATTTCACTATTATGCGTGTTTACTTTAGTATATTAAGTGAAAAGAGGATCTTTGAGAGTTAATATTATATTTATTTTAGTACGTGTAAAAAACTGCAATTACATAAATAATTCGTAAAATATTATGAGATATTTATGCTTTAACAAACTAAAGACAAATGAACTGACCTAGTGTTTTGTCGCAGACGTTGGAAAACAATGAAAGGATGCCAAATATAAAACCTCAAATTCGATCATTTAAAATTTTAAATATTTTTACTAAATACATTGCAAAGAAGTTTGAGTATTTAGACTATGGTGCGCTCACAGTTGCTATAGTTTGAAGGCTGAAATTATTTGAGCTTTAAGCTACAGATAAACAAAACTTAATCCTCTAAATTTCACGGCGTCAACTGTGACCTGCACAAAAATGCCCCTATATTCAACAATCTTTGCACTTATTCGCACCCGAAGGTGGCCGAGTGGTTAGAAGCTTGACTGATCAGTTAAAAGCTTACAGATTGGAATCCCAGTCGAGCTGTCTGTTGCATTAATTAATATGTGATATTAATATATAGTAGGTCTAATTAATATTACTGATCTATCTTTTTCTTTGTGATTATTTAAGTATAAAAAGAATTGTGCGCTATTTAATTTCCGTTATACGACACCTCTGCGAATTATCAAATGGTTTCTATTCTCCAGGAACACAGCGTTAGATAATTCTAGATAGATCGGTGCGATAAACAAGAAATGTTATGCACATCGATTTGAATAGACAGGGAACGCAAATTACAATGACGAGTGATAAAGATAAATGTTAATTATGGAACTTGGTACGAGCTGTACCAGGACTGATAATACTAAAACCTGTTAATGATTTGACCCGAAGTAATCTGTTTACGCCTCTACCGCGCTACTTTCTACCTATTAGAGAACTATTAACAAGTCCATATACATGTACATTACATCGTATAATATTTAGTGTTCTATAATCTTCTGTTACCAATGTTCATCTGCATTTAGTCTACTTCTACAGATTTTGGAAACTTCAGTGGTCGCTTAAAAAAAGCTAGTAAAGCTACGGTTAACGTCAGTTTCTTCACTCGAAAGCGATGTCAGTGACGGGTGAGCCAAGAATTTGAACCCCGCATAAAACTGATCCGCGGTCGAGTATCTTACCGACTTCGCCACTGGCTCCAGCCAATAATAACTAGGCCTATAGTATAATGAGTAGCATGAGCGTAACGGTTACAGGTTAAAAAATTATAGTGAAATGATTAAGCTTATCTATCCCTAGTGATATCTATCACTTTTAAAACCACATCCTTGAGACGTCTGACAATTTAACACATTGTTCACAACGCTAATTCTTGTGAATTTCTGAAATTGTTTCCCTGTCAGCTAACCCGTGGATATTACCAAAAACAGTTCAGATCACATTTTAATAAATTATAATATTATTTGAAAACTTTAAAAAGTTTCTTATAGGCCAATATTGCTTTTACTTAACTCAAAAGGTTTCTCGCTGACAGCGCAATATACATGTATAATGTAATTGATACACAGAGAGAGCTATTCGACTATTCGAAAAAGGTGTAAGCTGTAAACCATTACCCCGGACACTCGTGATATTATAAATAAGGAAGCTTTATAAATCTGAAGGTACTATGCAGGACTCAAAATACATTTATCAGGGGCACAGTTGTCTTTTTTTATTACAAGCCTAGAGCAGTAATCGAGCACTGTTATGTTGTTGTAAATTAATGCACTGTAAAATTGTGAAAACATTGCCATTAATTTTGGATAATCCGTTGAAAGGCTTGTGCTAAAATTCGCTAATTTACAAACAACTGCTGCGTATATGAAGATCTGGCTCTTCAAAATTCTTCATGTTTTAACTTATGACTTGGCATAACGAAAGTTTATAAAATGTGAGATCCTTAACGATGCCGGTTCGGTAATAAATAGACTATAGGTGTGGATAATAGAGTATTACATTTTTATAGCTTGCTAGAAAAATATGGGTTTTAAAAATTGAATTAACCAAGTTAGCGAATAATACTGATAATGCATGAGAGCCGCTAACTTTTTCTAAATTTAACACGTCAATATTTTCTTGGTTGTAAACTCAGAGGTACTTTAGCAATATGATTCATTGAAATATGAAGTCAATTTAATAATTCTGAATTCGAGATCAAGAAATTTTAACAAAATGTGCTGCATCTCTGAATGTACAGCGTCTAACACATAGAGAATTTGTTCGCCAATCACTATTAACCCAGAAACTCTAGAATGTTTAGAACTGTTTAGATCAAACTCTGCGGTTTATATGTAATCAATAGAACATCAGCTCGATTTCATATAAAATCCGCGCTACGCTAAACTCTCTCTCATTTAACTGGAAGGAATTAATCAAAATCAAACGCCTGCTGATGTGAAATATCTCTAGTAGGTAGAACTTACTACATATAGGTTACTACGCGATGCTCGTTCTCAATTTAGAATACAAATTCCTTTCTCCTATCTGTCAAACTATCTTTCCAGCTTTCAATATTTCATCATACCCACTCACTCGCTATCTCTCCTGAGTAGGTTACTTCAAGATAATCATTCAGCACGCGAAAAATGTTCATTTATACATATGGATTCACCCGTCAATCGGCAGAGTACAATTTCCACCTCATTCATAATATGCACATAGTATTGTGCAAATTAAATCAAGATTACAGATAAATCTGCCCTTTTTCAGTAATGGCTGGTCCAAAGTACTAATACAGTCTGCATTGAGATGATAATGATGATGATGATGATGATGTCTATGACGCCTATGATGATTATGACGATTATGATAGGGACGACGATGATGATAATGATATCACTGTCCCAATACTCCTCACCAGAATTTACAAGTTTGTAAAATCACAACGGGGAAAAATTCCTATCAAACTGTATCTTTATCAAACTTTAAGTCTTTAAAGTTCATACGGCTGATATGACACGACAACTGTGACTTCTTAAGTGGCTTCTCGGTGTCTTCTTTAGTTATTGCTATCTTGAATATATTTTATAAAACCTTACGGGACACAAACATGAATATAATTACAGCAAAAATACCTAATCTAAAATGAAACCCCCAATGTTTAAATCGGTACTTATTGGTGATTAATTTTCTGTTCGTATTTAAATTTTTCCCCATGTCCGGGTTGTTTGAAGAATTGACAAACCGCTGACTGCACGTGTCATAGAAGGCGACTAAAGCATTAAGATCCATACCAACGTCGGAAAGGGCATTCTTTTATTGAGTGCCTAGGCTCCAGAATTTGCTACAAAAAATTAAACGAATGAGAAAGTCTCAAATAGGGGATTGACTGATGATATGATGCAGAACAGAGAGGATTTGAGACAGTCTATTTGAATCCCGATCCTGTTAAACTGGGATTCGAGGGAAGATGATGATGATTTAGAGTAAATAAAAATGACAATGTAGAGAAATAGCATAAGAGGTGGGTTAATTAAAGATGTCAGGGAAACGAAGAATGCAGGAAGCCAGAGTTTGAATAAGAAAATGCTTGCTATACGCCATAATATATGCCTTAGATTTGCAGTTGAGCAGCACAGTAACAGAAATTAAATATTGCAATTACTAAAAAAGATACGTTTATGTTACACTCGTTTTTTATTTAAAATAAGTAATCTTAAATTATTGAGTTGTTTATTTAAATATAAAACAATCAATTCTTTTACCTGCATTGCTTTTCAAAAGGTAATCGATGACGTAGGCTTCTTTTAAAGAGTCCAAACTGAGCAGACTCGCTCCAAAAGCCGAGCAATACTCTCTTGCATTGCTCCACGTGGCCTCAAAGTTGGAAAACCTGTAGCAGGATGGCCAAGTTCCCACTCTTACAAATTCTGGAGGACATTCAAAGCTTGCCAAACTTCTTCTACCACCCCTGAATCTTCTTGAAGTCCCATAAATTCCACCTCCATCTGCGATATCATCCACGGATTTGCTGACGTGACGTATCTCTGATCTAATCTCTCTAATATGACGGAGCGACTTGACCGAAAGATCGTTCATCATTGAGAGCAGCTTCCGCTCCATTTCATCCAGCTTCCTTAGAGACTCTCCGATCGAATTCGTTACTCCAGCATTCGGGTTAACCTGAAATGGTTAAATATGCCAGCGAATCAGAAAAAATGACTTTTACCGTTCGTTTTCATTCTGCCAACAAAACAAATTCAAGGCTAAGTTGAAAAGTTTCCTACTCCTGATAGCATATCATTGACCGGAAGAGCATTAGATTTGAATCCTGCATCTGCGCATCTTGTTGTTGAACAATTTGAACTCTTGTGGGTTCGATTCTCGAATAAGCTGATCTGAGCATGAAATCAAAAGACTGGCTATACGAAAAATGGACTAAATTGCCAAACAGTTTCAACATGTAAAATTAAAAATTATAGATATTAACATAGTTGAGCATTTCGCTAAAATATATGTTATTAATAAAGACAACCCAACAAATTGTGAAACTTTAAGAACTCTGACTTACATCGGTGACGTAATGTGATGACGTCAGTAAGTCATTTATCTCTGGTGAAGATCTCTTGCCCAGTTCAGAGCTGGCTTCAGAGCGCTGTCTCTGAGCCCACGGCTGATCATTGGCGTGATTGCAGGCCACTGGCAGCATCGTTATCCTATACTTACAGTCCGCCTGTTCCAAGTAGCAGACATTATTCCCGCCAGTTTCCCAGAATGCACCTGCGGTCAGAACTGCAGGGCTCGATATCATGATGAACATGAGAGGTAACAGCATGGTTAGATCAGGCTGTGCCAGTTAAAATTGACTTTTAATAATCTCTAGTTGATATAGTGTTATCCTGCCTTTGAGGTGTTAAAGAGTTCTGATAAAGTTGCGCCTCTTGATGGCATCCGTTGCTAATGGTGTATATGAGGTGCGTTAAGAATATTTGCTAAGCTCCGTATGATAATCCAAATGACTGTATTTTTTACTGTATCTTTAAAGTTTAAGCACGTTGCTACTTAGCATTTTTTACTTCTGTAGTTATATTTTCTATGATTCGTACAGTTATTCGTTGTTTACCCCTGTAAAGAATGCTTCCTTACATAACAAGTTAACCAATAATAAATATATTAAGTAGCCACAAAGTAGATCAAGTTCATTTGACTTAGCAAGTTTTAGCAATATTAAGCGATCATAAAAGTACTCACATTTAATTTTGTTTCTTAAATTGAAATTTTTATTTAAAATATTGGTTTGTCTAAATGTATGTCTATCTTCAACGTTTTACTACTCGTGTAGTAAATTTCTTAATGCAGTTATCAGTCAGCACCATCTTCCCTTAAATCTTGGCTTAACTAGGTTCCGGATACGAATAGACCTTATCCACTTCTCTATCCCATACCATATCATCACTCAATCTCCTATAAAGCGTTCCATTCGGTTTAGAAAATTTGGTAGATAATTCTTAAGCCTAGGCGCTCACTAACCGCATGCCCTTTCTGACGTTGGTTTGGATTATAGTGTTTTGTCTCCCTTTAAGACTCGTGCAATCTACGGTTGATCTATTCTTCAGCAATCCCGACACAACACGGGTACAATATAAAAATTTACATTTTCTAATGCAGCATTTTGAAATTAACTGGAAAAAAGTAATTGCACAGAATTACGATAAAACTCTTTGTTTTAAATCAAATGAAATAAAATACGGATCAGCCTTATATTTCAATCCTTTTCTAAACCCAGTGGTTGATGATTCTATCGTTCAACATGCGCTAAACCTGTATTTCATTTTCGCCTATAAGTTCTGCCACTCAGTAGCAAGATCTGAATTAATAAAATAAAATAAACATGTAACTTGATTTCAATGAATTCTAAACAGAGTAGATTTCGAGTAGTAGAACGATTTTTGTTGTTTATAAAATACGTAATATCTACGGAAGCAGCGCAGGAGCTGTTCGCTCATCGACTTACAAGAATCAAATGACATTAGACCTTACGTCTGCTCTCTGCGTTCTTGTTGTTTCAACTGATATCCGTTTTGCGTTCTATCTCCCTCCGATACACTCTCCCTTCTCTCTCTCTCTCTCTCTCTCTCTCTGTCATCACTCTCTGTCTTTCTCTTCACTCTTCATTCTCTCTCTCTCGCTCTCTTTCTCTCTCTCTATCTCTCTTTCGCTTCACTCCCTCTTTCTCTTTACTCTATTAATTTACATTTTCTTTTTCCAATTCGATTTCTTTCACTTACTTTCTCCTGCTTTCAATTTTGTCCTCATTTTATTCATGTCTATCTATTTCATAACATTTTAGTCCTTCTCTCTTCTTTCTTTCTCTTATAATTTATATAATTGACAACCAGTTCATGCAAATAACATTTTATTATTACATCATATTTTAAACTCTGTTATTTAAAGGAATAACTAGCATTTTGAGACCTGAGATCGCGAATTGCCATGATAGATTTGGAATCAATTCGTCAGCCTAAGAGTAGATGCAGCCTGATCAGGATTCAAATCTCGTTAAGTCTTTACTTACAAGCTCTCTAGATCGGAATATGACGATAGTCTAGTTTTTAGTTTTTTATGTTTTAAATTCTGTACAAAGGTTGGTGCAAGAAATTTGACATTGTATTCGCACCAGTCGCTATTCGGCTGTGTCTACAAGGCCATAAGTCAAGCATGCTCGTGCATACTAGAACATATTTGATATTTACATATGTACATAGTTTATAATCATTTTCTTCTTTATCTTCCCGTGAATTCCAGTTTAGTACATAGGGCCTATGTTTATTTTAAAAGTCTTCATACATCGACAAACAATTATGAAAGCAGAAAAATCAACAGTTCCAAGTGTGATCAACATATGTAGCATCAAATAGAAAATAAAATTAATTAGGATCGGCATTAAACGTTTGCATTCGTTTAAAACAGTAAAAGCAATTTCTGGATCCTAGGCTCTCTCCAACCGAATGCTCTGTAGTGCTTTGTGGCATATTCTCACTGTTGGTCTAATCTTGATCTACCCGAATACAAGACGGGTAATAAATTATAATAATAATAATAATAATAAAAGATTAACTCATAAAATGTTTCCTCATAAAATGATTATATCAGGGATGCAGTATGAATAGCTGTAGGCCTATGCTCATTTGCATCTAAAATTATATTTGCTCTTTTCATTTTATTGCCCGCTGTCCTATACCAAGTAGCCTATTTTGGCTATTATGCCTTAATTACACTAATAAATAAATAATAATAAAATTTAGATCACATATCTCGCCAGATCTTTTTTCTAAATCACGTTCATGTACAGCTACAAATTGAAGTTCAATTGCGATAAGATAAAAGTGTAAATAAATGTGCACATACTTCTGATCAGAGCATGACATTCGTAATTAATCATAGATAGCGCGACTGAAACCGTAATACAACAGCGAATTATCTAAATCCGCTTGAGATCAAACTATCAAAATCTAACAATAGAAAGATGCGAATGACGGAGTTATTATATTGGTGTCTGTAACGCTGCGGGTACTGAATAGATAATGGAAGATGAACGCAATTCTGATAACAAAATAATGAGCATCTGACAGGATGCTTAATGTTTCCATATTATTTTTACTGATTTTAATTCATTCTTCTATTATCTTAGTCTACATATCACTGCCGGCAATCTTCATCCACTGTTCTTCGCGCATTCTATTCTGGCTACTTTTCTTTCCATCGCGCTGTTGTTCTTTCTCTCTCTCTCTCTCTCTCTCTCTCTCTCTGTCGCTCTCTCTGTCGCTCTCTCTTTCTCTGCATCTATCTCTCTTTCTCTCACTCTCTCTCTCTCTGTCTGTCTCTCTCTCTCTTTCTCTCTCTATCTATAAATGTTTTCATCAGAAAAAGCAAAATTCTAGCATAAATATCTTCTATTGAAACCATTACGAAACAAAATTAACCGATTAACAACTAACAAGTCTCTAAAACGGTGCAACTCCAAATTCACACTATTGAGGTCATTTACAATTCCGAACATAGTCTGATAGTTTCCAACATATTTAGTTGTATGTATGTACTGTAGATCTATGTATGTATGGAAAGCGGAAGACAGAGAAGAGTGAAGGCGTTAAAAATTCTAAACTTTGGTCTCTTGCTTATAAGTCAAGCGTGTTTCTAATTCGGTCCAAACTGGTACAATGCAATGTTTTACACAATGTTATCTCAGTATTGAATTGAATCATGTTTATTTCGCCTCGGTAGAATCGTAGACCAGAAATACATGGAGATAAAGTGAAAAATGACACAAAGGCCACGAAAGCACTTACATTTGCCCTGAACACATAATTAAAGCAAACATTAATCATGTAATGCAGTTACAATTTTATAGCAAATCAAGACATTCAATGTAAGCATATTGTTACATGCTTAAAAATACTCCTGCACATTAGCATGAAAGCATATCTTAATCCATTAAAATCCATTGTAGTCTTACACTACATAACCATTATGTATTACAAACACCGATATTCTCTAAAATGGTTCTGTGCAACTTTTCACATTCTATAGGCTTGCACTTTACCTGGAGCATCCAAGAGTATACGGGAATACTGAAATATAATCTCTCGCTTCTGCAGCATTGTATTCAAATTTTAAAATGAAAAGATGTCCGAATTTTCAAACATCGGTCTAAGGAAATTGAGTGAACTGGTATCATGATCGTCCAACAAAAATCGACTACGAATCAATAGGCGCAGGATTAAAAAAACTGCCTATCCCCTTACGAAACAGGAAGTTCTCTTTAAACCAGCTTTAGCTTTTTATGTGATACAATAATAGTTTAAAATTTAAACATCTTCACGCATTGGCCAATCGCTGAATGAAACCAATGTTGCAATAGCAAAGCAACTCGTTCTAAATAAGGTGAAACCTTTGAATAGATTACTGCTAGAACGCTTATTATCGTAGAAGCTACATGTCATTGCGTTGAAGAGCCATAGGGCTATTTTGTGGTTAAGCATCAAATTGAGACTAAATACTTTCTTTTATTAAAGTACCCAGCTACTAACACTAAATACAACAAAATGTGAAGTTACTTCACTCTCAACAATGAATATTCACTTTCAGTATACATACATATGCATGCACATGCTATATATATATATATATATATATATATATATATATATATACACATGTATATATAAATATAACATGTGCATGCATATGTATACATAACATACATATACGGTGCATATATATATATATATATATATATATATATATATATATATATAATATGTACCGTAAATATGTTCCTTTAGATAAATGGAAATTAAACATGAGCATAGCACCAGGATCTAATGGATTCATTAGATCCTGGTCTAGACGGTATAACCGATACTCCTCGGACTAGTAAGGACTCGTTCAGAGGATCCACTTCCTGTGGATATGAAGTCTATACATTAGGCTCACTCGACACAGCGTGACCCAAAACACGTTAGTTACTTTATCAGACTACTTAATGTCTTCTCCTCGGGTTTAACGCCAGCATTAGCAACTTGCCATTAATCATAGGATCATAGTCTGAGTATCGTGTTACCATTGTATACATAAAAAACAATCATTATACTCCCAGTGGTAGCTTTGATTTACAGGCATGGAGTTTCCCTGGTCCTGCAAGAAGATGCCTTAGTTTACTCAGTTATGAGAATTAATCTAATATCAATAGAATCAATTTTTAGAGAAGGCTAAAGCCAAATTTAACCACCGTTTCTTCAAACTCTCTTGTTCAGTTGAATATCATTGACGGTGAGAGCATTGAATTTGAATCCTGCATCTACTGATCAGTTGTTAAACAATGTTCCAACAAGCCACTGGCTCAACCCTAATGTATATGTGTCTTCTTTTATTCAAACATTATATTTTTCGTACGATTTCAAAACTGTTAAATATATTACTTTCCTCACATAAAGTAATAATCTCCAAATGGCCTCATTGAAAAACAGCGCAGATACTCGATGGGTTTGCAGGCATCGATGCTAGTGTGGAGCCATTATCGCCTGATCCGGGAGTAAGGCCGTTATTCGTTCTTCGGAGGCGAATGCATTGACCGTGACGGTAACTGGGCAAAGTATCCAATCGGCTAGTGGTCTATCTCGCTAGTGTTCTGCCGAGTAGCGGGTTAAAGGTTAATATTAGTACACAGAGTCTGCTTTCACGCTTCACAAAGAGCATTCCTTAGACAAATAAATTAATTACTTCATTTTAGGCTATGACTGATCCCTAATTATGTTATGTAGCATATAGCTTGAAAAAATACGGCTTCTGGGGTGGTTTACCTTGTTTTTTCTCAGTTTTTGTTTAGTCGCCTCTTTCGACACCTGCTTCTGAAGGTTAGTCTATTCTTCAGTGCCCCGGACACAAAATGGCAAGTGGTGCACTCTTTAAAAGACCTTGTACGGAAATGCTTTAAATGAATATTTGTATCTCACAAATGACATAAAAAATAGTGTAGATCGATTCAATCAACAAAACAAAATTGATTCTTCAAGGAATTTTCATAGCCATCTCTACTGCTTGTTTGGCATGCTACTAGTAATCTAATTAATTTAGCTTATTATTTATGTAACAATCTTCTACAAACAAATAAATTAAACAAATTTTTAAAAATTGAAAAAATAGAGAACAATTGTATTAATAACCAGCTAAATTCAAACCAATATTAAGAAAAATAATTTTATGGCATATTAAAATAATTTACAGATACATGTATATACAAATGAATATAAAACAATTGAAAGATTTCAATAATTTCCATGCATGTCTCATGCTTCTGTTCTGATAATATTCAGTTACGGAAGTGTTTATGTGCGATACATTGTTATCTATTTCTTACACCTATATCAATATCTCTGCACTGATGTATCAGACGGATATTTATTTGCCCGAGGTGGTCGTAGCCAGTCCAGAAATAGAAGTTAGAATTGAGAACTTCTACATGTAGATAAGAAGATACTTATATAAATATAGCTAGATATTCAGCATTGACCGGAGTGTATAAAGTACCTGCCACTGCTGTAAGAGCATTCGAGTATCATTGGTTTTGAGAAGCAGTCAATTGATTTAGATAATACATCAGCGTTTTTATATACTGTATGTGTAGGTTTATATATGTGTTACTTGGGTAAACAGGATTGTTTTCTCAGGGAGCAACGCCCCTGCCCAGTAAATGTTTGTTGAAGCTGAGGAAGGCTTAGGGGTCCACTTCGTCATAAGCAGAATCCTCCAAGAATAATGATATATCAAAAGGGATGTTATAGATGATTTAAAGATCTACTCGTATGTTGACATGAAGAGGGAAGCGGAATGTTATATACCATGGCCCTGCCAGTAGGCAGTAGTAAGAGAGATATATGTGTACATTTGAGCATGTATAATAAGCGTTTGTATATTATGTGCACTGGTTGTACGTAATTATCTTTAAAATTCATCTAGTTAATAACATGAATTTAAAAATGCTAACATTCATTGTTTATCTACTAATTAACTGTAATTTGAATATTTTAAATATCATTAATAGCGAGGACGGTAATTATTAAATAGTTAGGCCGTTAAATATTGCTATTGGAATACGGCAAAAGACGTATGCTTAGGAAAAGCCGCTCGTCCAAAAGCAGTATTTCTTACCGCAGGCCCCTAGTAAATGCTAAGAAAGCTTTCTCGAATGAGCAACCAACAATATGTACGGATTATATAAACAATGCTGCGCAGAAGCTATATGATATCTTGCTGATTAATGAATATACTGCATCCATCTCAACGATAGAAGGCTTTATTTCAATCCTTCGGTTTGGAAATGATTTCTGGTCTCTAGATCATAATTGAATATTATGATAACTTACGATATGGAAAGATCTTAAATAGCATGAATTTCTCCAAGAAAGCCAAAACGATGATTACAATATTTCATCAAGTAGAAATAAATTTTAAATACAAAATTTCATATGTACTTATAAAAGAAATTTTTAATGACGAATTTCAATGTCCAAGGTATCCATTTTGAAACTATAATTGATGTAAGATTTCTCTAAGAGAAAACTCAGGGCAAACACTCTGGGGCTGTATGCAGCAATTAAGCCACGAGAGGGACATGGTAAAAGTTACATCATTGGAGCTACATCTTAGGAGCCACACTCGGATAACGTAAGGTTTGCTTCTTTTCTAGTGTTCTTCATGTCTAATGCATATATTCCTAAATCACAGTAAGCTTTGAAGCTCAGTAAGGACCCTCCGTTTACTAAAAATTGAGGTCGTCATAAATGTCTATACTTTGAAAAATAAGGTTTCTGAGTGGTTTCGCATTGTTTCCTCATCTCCTCTTTATTCTTCTTTGAATACACATGCAGTTTACAGTTGGTCTATTGTATAGTGGCTCGACACAATAAGGGTAAAAGTAGCGTTTAAGTCTAAATAAAAAGTCTTTAAAACGTATGAAGAGAGCTTATGATTTTACCCTATATAACATCTTACTTGTTGCTTATCACCGGACCGGCACCGTTTATGATTTCTTTCTCTTTGTCAGGGACTTTCCTATCGTCAACCATGAATGCGAAAAAGGCCGAAAAACCTTTGTTATTATTATCATCTCGAATAGAAGATCCAGGGAAAATGTCAACTCTACCTTTGCTCTCTCGCTCATATTTTGATGAGCATAGGGTGGAACAAGTCAACAAGCTTAGATGCTTTACTCTTGCTACAGTATATTTATAGAGACGCCCTTCATATAGTACTCCTGAGGACCTTACAGTGGTTTACGTTGCCTTCTTTATTCTATAACTGCTTATAGCTACTTCTTCCAAAGCGAAATCATTAAAGCTCTGGTGATCCATTTTTTAAGACAAAATTAAATCTTTCCAATGTTAATTAAATTATTTCCAATGCAATCGAACATAGAGCAAGACATGTAATGCTCGGTTTCATCATTACCACATACCTTTAATTGACACTTAAGTCACAACTGTGTTCGAATCGCAATATAATGTATAAACCCACAATACTTAACCGTATCATCCGTTCATCAATTTAGAGACGGAAGAAAGATTCGAAACTGTGCTTGTCCATTACCTAGAACAAAGCATTATAAATGGACTAGTTGGACGATTGGTGCGTAATTTAGGTCAGGGGTTGCCTCCGTGTGCGCACATCTAGTTTGTCATAATATGATACTAATAAGAAAATGAGTCTACCGTATTTGACATTTAAAAACTTCTCCACCAGCTGTTTTCGATTTGTCTTGCTGCCTAGAAACCTAGGAAGTGCCACATACCTGGTTTAAAAGTCTCAAGCACTGTATAGATATAGGCAGTTATGCATATTGTATATGTATAGTATTTATACTTATATAAAAGGGCATAAAGTTCTTAATACGGAGCTGACAATTACGCCGTTTTTATATTTTCTCAATTTTATCTTTAATTTTCCTCATTCTCAAGAGATCAAAATGACGATTCCTTTATTGAAGCATCAAACTAATTGTGAAGATTGATGTTGTGATTTAATGCAAGTTACTGATAATTTAGTCCCTTTTACTTGGGAGTAAAATCTTTCGGAATGGGGAATTTGTCCTTTCTCCACCAGCTGTTTTCGATTTGTCATGCTGCCTAGAAACCTATTAAGTGCCACGTACAGACCTGGTTTAAAAATCTCAAGCATTGTGCTAAATTGTTAATCGCCTTCATTTTCTATCTATTCTTTATTTAATTGGTTACAGTAATTTTGTTTAATAGAATTCGATGATATAGATCCAGAAAAATTACGTAAGTGAATCCTCCATTATTATCATCCATGATTCAATCATAAGTAAGCATTCCATCCCAAGGCTTGATTGCATATAATATGACTCTTGCTGAATTTATCGTGCTAATTTTGAAGTAGAATTTTCTTATGTAGACGCAGATTTATAAGAACAATCTAACATTTCTCTTTAGTTTTTCTGGATAATTTTTTTCAATCCGGCTAAGTTTTGATAAAAGCTACAATAGTTTACTACCGTTTAGTTCAACTGCGGTAATAACCTCATCCTTGATTCACGAACACGATATGAGCAGCTCTGAACTGCGGGTACGGAATGTTTTGATTTGGTTCTAGACTTCGTATCGCTAAAATTATTTTAGCGTAACATTAAGATTCCATGACAGCTACACCCAGTCTGTCGAGTTTCAAAGGAAAATTTCTGGGGGAAACCTGTTGGGATATTTGTTTCTGTTAAAAGAAATGTTATTGAATAGCTTTACTATTGCGGTTTCCAATGAAAATCTGGAGTGTACCAAAATTTTAGAATGGGAGTAGTGAGACCAGCTTCAAATCTCTGAATTTTCATTATTCATTCTCTCTTTCTCTCTCCCTCTCTCTATTTTCTCTCACTCCATTCTCTCTCTCTCTCTCTATCTCTCTCTCGCTGTCTCTGTCTGTCTTTCTCTTCTTGAATCTATAAATCTATTCGTCAATTTTCATCATTCATTCATTATCGAAAGATAACATTTTATATGCAGCAAGATTTAGACCGAGTTTCCAATACTACGATAACATTCTGATAGCATCGGTTTAACGTTTTACGTTCAATATCTTAGGCTTGTAATTCAGTCAGCAGCGAAGTTAGCTCGAGCGAATAACTTAAAGGGTAACTTAACAATTTTTTGCATTTAGCTCTATATTTCATTTTTATTGTATTATTTTGTAGTTCAAGTAAGTTCTTTGATTCATGGCTCTCTTATTTCTTGCTTCTTTCCACTTATTTTTCACAGTATTTCCATATTTATTCCTATTTATAGTTATTTACCCTTACATAATGCGATTTAGACTCTATGTGTATAGATTTGATACTCAGTGTGGCTTATTTCTTGGTCTAATAATGAAAAGTTCCCTAAACTCATATTTACTGTTAGTCTTTCCCGGCTTCCTCTTTCTTTCTTTCTTTCTTTCTTTCTTTCTTTCTTTCTCTCTTTCTTTCTCTCTCTCTCTCTCTCTCTCTCTCTCTCTCTCTCTCTCATTTTGAATAGTATTCTATCCTTCTCCTTGTTCTCTAGCAGATAAACAACGTTGACTGAATGATTTTTATGAAACTTTCTTGCGCATGTTGTTATTTTGTTATTTTGGCAGCCATCAGTTATCAGGAATTGTTAGTGCGCGGGATTGTTTATACAGAGCTGCAGGTTGAACACACGATCCCAGTCATCTGCCGATAAGAGGTTGGGTTTCCTTCAATCAGATCGGCTGGGAAGCGATCCCGTAACTCTACCGTAAATAGAGCGCATGTCAAAACTACATCGCTTTCATGTCATAACTACAGCAAACATGTAGCTTCCATCCTCTTAGCAAAATGGCTTCTAAAGAGTAGATAAAAAAATCAAATTTGTTCGATGACGCTGTAGCTTTAATAATCTTAATAGAGTAACCATCCTGAACTGAGAGAGTTGAAAATTTAAATCTAAGGTCAACAATAAAACAAGAAAACAGGTTCCGCAAACACGTGCAAATGTGACCATGGTTTCTAGAAGGTTTATCTTAAATCTAAGTTAGCCTTGTGATATGAAGATCTTTTATTCGTCAATTAGACCACTAGGACATATCATAATCTATATGTGATATGCGCTTATCACTAGTGTCGAAGACATCGTTAATCAACAGTTCAGTATAGAGCTTTCATCTCAATTATTGGCATTAACTTAAAAGCTTAGCTATAGTGCATTGTTGACAGTTGAATAAACAACATACTAGGGTTTAGTACAATTTCATTTTTAAGTTTCCTCTTCTGTTTCTGCATTTACACGTTCGTTTTGTGGTAGGCCTATGGAACTGCTTGAAGTAGCATGTTCAGCCTGACCAGTCCATGACATCGTACGCGAGTTAGAGAGGTTAGAGACCCGACGTTAAATCTTCATTGCTTTGTTTAAGTTGTTAACATTTCCGTAAAATATCGCAAAATAAATCGACTATTGAAAGTCAATTTTTCTATCAATTAATTTTAATTGTTATGCTGGTCTATTAGTATCCCGACCCTAGTTCAACTAGGATTTAGGGGAAATGACGATGATGATGATGACGACGATGATGATGATGATGAAGACAGGAAAATTGTAATGCAGTCATATTCTTATAATTCATACAGACTAATATTTCACCAGTCTTCTTCTTCAAGTGCCATGCCTGTTACAAGCCTGGGCGGCAATGGTCATATTCCTCCATATGTCTCTGTTCATTGTTGCTCTGATCATTTCTGTTTCCGTTATCTGCATCCATTTGCTTAGACACTAATGAACGTCATCCGCTGCCGACTCTTACTGATTATTTTAAAATTAACTTTTCGTCCATATTTTCTTGCACTGTGTAATTTCAACAATTTTAATCCGCATAATGAGTTTGAAAATCTTCATCTGCTCGCGCCGTATTAAACTTAAAATTAATTCAAAAGTGACTATTTATTATTCAAAGCTTAAGTTTGACTTGCTTCTATTTTGTGTTATCTATAGACGCAGAGAAGTTTTTTCTGAAAACAGTCTTTGATATTTCTCAAACTCTGTTACTAACTAGTTAACAATAGAATTCGATGTTTTCGATTTTACGACAATATTTTATTCATACATATCATCATGTATTCAATCAAATTAAAAATGAAGCCTTTGACAATCAAACCCAAGTAACGTTTCATATAGGCCTACTGTATATCCCAACAAAATTTATAACATTATTACTCCGATTAATTGACTGAAGGTTTCCATTATAATAGATATTATGAATTTAGCTCTAAATTTAGTAACTTAAATGCTTTAATTACTTAAACAATGTAAAACATTGCACAATGTGTTTTATGAATTGATGAAGTTTAACCAAATAGCAACGCCAATCGGGTAATAAGTGATTTAATTTGACTTAGTCTAGCGGAAGCTAACGTTATTCTTGGCTTTAGCTCCTTAATATATGTAAAAATGATTATTAAGCTAACCAAGTCTAAGCTGACGTTTAATAAGTTAATCACATATATTTTTCCTAGTTACAAAAATTACGTCAAACTATTACACAGCTATAAGCGATATAGTAAACTACTAAGCAGGACTTAACTTGTTAAGCTTTCGTAATATTTATCTTAATGTCTGGAGAAACAACTAGAGGCTCAACTTTTCTTTCCTTTAAATTCTTCTCCATCCATTTGTCGATTATGTCTGCGGTAGTTCGATTCCTATCCTCACTGAGGCTGTAATTCTGAACCCCCTGACTATAAGTACGGGTACTGGCAAGCTTGTCTCTGTCCTCTACTGCAGACTTTCTATCCAGCCAAGTGCTATATCGACTCTGCCAGTATGTTGAAGATCCAAGTGTAACGGGTTTCTCGTTTATCAAATTCATCTTTACTTCTAGATTTCTATCAGCAAACAGTTTTGGTTTTTTCGGATCAACCTGCGACTCTTTACAATCTTTCTGTTCAGACTTTGTATCATTGGTAAATGGTTTTGCAATCCGATCATTTGAAGTCAATTTTCCGGAAGTTACGTTTATTTGTTGGCTTCCATCTTCTTGCTTTCTATCATCACTTGTGAAAACGTTGCTGCTAGCTTTTCCTACATTCCAGTTGCGAATAGCAGAAGATCTGGAATTCTTTTGTGATTTTGGGACTGTAAGTCCTTCTGACCAAATTTGACCACTTCTGCTTCTGTCGCTATCTTCTTTGTTGGTTTCATTTAAGTCCTTAGGAACTTTCACAGCTTCAAATTTTGTGCTGCATTTCTTGCCCTCCATCGCCTTGATGATTTGCAGCTCTCTTTTTATCTTGTTGGCCGCTGCATTGATTTTTCCAATATTGGCATCTGCGCTTGCAAGATCATCAATTTCAATACACTCATCATCTTGCGAACCCTCGATATTTATGCGAATTGTAACCTTTCTCTTCTTTTCTTCTTTGTTTGAATTAGTCTTGCCCTTGCCGTCGTTCATAACTTCTCTTTCTAAATTAATATCTCCTGATTTTGCCTTATTCACTGAAGATTTAGAAGACATTTGAGATTTAGATGTGATCTTCTCTGTTTTCGCTGTTTGTTTACTCTTCTTCTTTTCTGCACCATCGTCTTCTGAAGAATTAGTTTGAACAGATAAACTTTGTTTCTGTCTCCTAATTCCCCATCTGCTTCTCTTTTCCATCCTGTCGCTTGCTTCAATTCCAATATCTAAAGATTTTACTTCTTTATCACTTTGCAATGCACGGCCTCTGATTTTGCTCTTTTCATCTGCGGAAATCACTGGCGTAGTTTTATCATCCAGCGAAAACTGTTTCCTCTTTTCCGCTGTAGTACCTCTTCGGTCAATTTCTACTTCTTTCTTTCCATCTTCCAGTTTACTCTTAAACTTCTTTCCTTCTACTGACACTATCAAACCTCTTTCAAGATTGTCCGACTCAGGTTTTTCAGACTTCTCATCCTTTGCCACATTTGAGGTTCCTCCAGAAGCTGAATTCAGTCTTGATCTTCTTTCCTTTCGACGCTCCAGCTGTATGACCACCAGTCGGTAGGTGAGCAGAGCGCACACCAGTGAGTTCTTGCAGGTGAAGAACATGTTTGTGTAGCTGATCACCTCGTACTTGAAGATCAGCAGAAGTCTGAGGACAAGGAATGGTGCGTCCTGCATCACCATCGACAGAACTATCCCCAGAATCTCCGGAGTGCATCCGGTGGAGTTGGGATCAGTGGTTCCGGCAGATGGAAGACGTGATCTTCTGGCAACTATCCCGGATTTATCACGGCGCTCCTTGGCAGCAGTTATAACGAGCGTGAACTGAAGAAGACTTAGCGACCATATGGCTAATATAGCGATGCAGAGAATCTCGTTGACTCGCACCTGTTATAATATTTAAAATATTATCAGTTCTAGGCAGCTCGATTTCATTAAGTTTTTTCGTTAATTTCTTCTATTCACAATAATTTGAAATAGCATAATATAATGAATGTATTCCTTTTGTAAAGATACAACTTGAGCTGAAACCTCTTAACCCTAAACAAATTAAAATTACATGTATATTTGGTTTATTGTCAAATATAGTCTAGGAGACTGAACCATTTTCACTTACAATAGATTGTCAAGATTTTCTTATGTAAACTCAGCTTACTACTTAACATGACCAAATTCTCTTGAAAATACCTCCAGTATCGAAATCTTTAAATCTATAAAATAGATACTTATTAATACTTTACTAGCACATTGACATTTTCATAACGTATTTATTTAGGCAAATTATATTGTACAGTATATAATGAATGGCTAAAAAATCAAAAGAAAGTTTGGCTTGTAGTATATTAGAGTTTAAGACATTTTATTGTTATCGCAATAATTGTGATTAACTAATTGCCTATTACTAATTATCGTAGTGTGATTGACTAATTGCCTATTACTAATTGTCACAGTGTGATTGACTAATTGCCTATTACTAATTGTCACAGTGTGATTGACTAATTGCCTATTACTAATTATCGTAGTGTGATTGACTAATTGCCTAATACTAATTGTCATAACATAACATAACAACAATTAGAGTGCTACAGTCATCAATGACAACATCGAGCACTATTGAGACAAAATCAAGCCGGCGAGCAAAAAAAGAAGGTCCAAAAACGGTGCAAATTCCAAAATCCAGAAATTCAGTCCAAAGTAAAGGGAGTTAAAGAAAAGGTGGTTAGGCGCAGGTCGCTGCTCATGGACACTGGATGGAAAAGAGAGATGGAAAAGATAGGTCTTCAACTGCTTATGGAACTGCTCATAGGAAAGCAAAGGCTGATGTGATTCAAATGAAGATTTCCGAAGATTGGATGGAAGAGAATTCCAGATTTGAGGTGCAGCATGTTGGAAAGAACGATTAGATAGCTTAGAGCGTGAAGGTAAGCTAGGGCTCACAAGAGTAATTAACTTAGAAGACCACGTAATAGCAGGCTGCATCACATTAATCAAGTGAGACATATAAGTTTGTACAGGGATGGTGATGGACTTATAGGTTAACGAAGCTGTTTTGTAAATGATACGCTCTTTAATCTTTAGCCAGTGCAAAGACTTCAAAATAGGCGTAACATGCGAGTACTTGGAACTACAAAAAAATTTCTCGCGCAAGAGAATTCTGAACAAACTGCAACCGATCAATCTCACAGCCAGGGAGATTTAAAAACAGGGAATTGCAGTAGTCCAACTTCGATTGCACAAGAGCAGCACCAATTGTAGCAGCTGTTTCACGTGACAAATTTGGACGTATTCGACGAAGATCACGGATATGGAAGAAACATGCTTGTGAAGTTTTAGTTACGTGTTCGTGGAATGTTAGGTGTTTATCAAGGATAACACCGAGATTTCTCACAGAAGAAACAGGTGATATTTTAATACCCGAATATAACGAAAGAGTTTTCCCATTCAGCTTCAGAAGCTGTTGAGGTGGCCCGACCAACAAGAATTCAGTCTTAGATGGATTAAGTGCAAAGAAATTAGCAGACATCCAAGAGGATATAGACTGAAAACTTTGTTGCAGGAGGGTTTCAGCATTAGAATAGGAGTTAGGGGTGAAACAAGTGTACATTTGAGTGTCATCAGCATATAGTTCATGATCAAGAGAATGAGAAGAGATTAGAGTGCTTAGGGGTGTTGTATAGAGGTTAAAGAGGATAGGACCAAGAACGGAGCCTTGAGGCACACCATACTTTAAGTGAGAAGGTGAAGAGATGTACTCCATCACTTTCACACTAAGAGAACGATCCGTCAGATAGGAGAAAAACCAATCAAGAACAATTCCACGAATACCAAACCAGGAAGAAAGACGTTCCAGAAGAATATTGTGATCACTGGTATCAAAAGCGGCAGAAAGATCAAGGATACATAATCCAGTTAAGCGTTGTGTGCACAGTGTGATTGACTAATTGCCTATTATTAATTGTCATAGTGTCGTTGGCTAATTGCCTATTACTATTTGTCATCGAGTTATTGACTAATTCCCTACTACTAATTGTCATAGTGTGATTAACAAAATTGCCTATTACTAATTGTCACAGCCGTGTTGAGAGTCACTCACCACATCCTCTTTGAAGGCGTCCAGGAACTCGCAGATGTCAGCAGCTGTCCCGATGTAGACAAGCATCAGCTCAGAGAGTTGATCGTGGGTCAGCTTGCCCTTGGGCAGCAACCATCGTCCCAGTATGAGGCATAAGAGCAGCAGCTGCTCGTTAGTTCGTACTAGCTGCTCCTCGAAATGGTATCTGTCCTGCGCCTGTAATACAGACAGAAATGTTGACAGTGAGAATGTGGCTTAAAGGTCTACATTTTAATTGTTTATGTCAACATGGCTTTAAGCTGTCTATTCATTTGCTAATGTCGTTAAATTTAATTAAGTTTAAATGGATGTCGTAATTAATCTTTAAAAATCATTTAATTTTTGGAGGAGATATGTCGTATCAGTTCGAGTGTTCGCCTCGGATGTGGCCTGGGTTCAAAGCCTAGGTCAGTCAACAAATGATTTATACCCCTTGGACTCTTGGAAGGTTTGCTAATAATGTACCGGAGATTGTTACCAATTGGAGCTATCAATAGCAAGGATACGATTAATCATGGAAGGATTGATAATAACCTACCAGAAAACTTAAAGCAGCCTCGAAGGCCGGTCACCGGTCATGACACTGCTATAGAAATTATCGGAAGTTATTATTATAATTATTATTAATTTGAATGTTTGCAAGTTATCAAATATAATCAATAACGACAAAAATGAATTGCAGTATCTAATAGAAAATTCGTCATTAACTATTTTAGTTTTATGCTTCAGACAAACGCGCCAATGTTGATAGTTATTGCTAAATAACTAAATAAGCATTAACTCATACAAATGATAATGATCAATCAAATTATATTAGCTGAAAATTTAGAATTTCACTACTTACGACAATATTTTCTAAAAACTCCACTGGAATATCGACAATAGCTCTGCTCTTGTTTCGCGCCACGAGAGGTCTAGTGGTGACGTTGTATGAAGTAGTATCATTCACCACTGACGTCATCTCAGTGGGGGTGGAGCTTTCTTCTACGCGCATGCGCAGCTGATGAAGTTCGAGCAGCCATATGGCCGGCACAATGCATAGGAGATAGAATAGTACACTAGGACACATCCTGTACAATAAATACACATAGTTCCATGGTGAGTTTCATGGTGGATGTCAGATGATATGTAATTAACTCTCAGAGTTTTTTAAGTATGAAACATGAAAAATAATTGTAAAGCTTCTCAAGAGTACTTCCAGATGGAGAACGTGACGTATACTTCAATGACACAAAAATAGTTTACTGTTAAAGAAAACACTCATTACTTATCTTCCGTTACATATTAATGAAGCATTGTCGCACAGATACTTTTTTGCATAAACTGAAATTAATCTGTAATTTAATTTAATTAAATGAGTTTGTCTTGCACGCTTGCACAATAAAATCATGTGTATACATTAATGAGACATGAAACAGCAAAGACAGGGTAAACCTTAGACACCAAGGCACTTACAGGGACCCTCAGAAGAAGTTGTATAACTAAACAAGTTTTATAAAGTAAACAGTAGCAATAAGTGTGCAGGTATAAAATTATCATTTGACATAATAATATACATTTAGTTTTAAAAATTACCAAAGCAATCTTTGTAATCTTTGAAGGCGTGTTCCAGATTCTATTTTATCCTCGTGCATTATTATGTTCCGAAACTATCTCTATAGTGTTCTGTAAAACTAGAGGGCCAAGATACACATTTACACCCATTGTCTACTATCACGCTCCAGAAGCAGCAGCACAATATCGATCAACATTTGGTCCCTTCATAAAAGGCTACGTACTACATCTGTTGTTTACATCTCCAGTGACTAAAGCCTGTGGCGATTTCGGTAAGATACTCGACCGCGGATCAGTATGTGCGGGGTTCAAATCCTGGGCTCACCCGTCACTGACATCGCTTTCGAGTGAGGAAACTTACGTTAGCATTAGCTTTATATTTTTACACAAGCTAAAAGTACCTTTTAGCTTAGCATAAATATAACTTTTGATATGATTTCCGTTCGCCTTCAATAGTTTTTAATTGATCGACTAGTACCCCGAGTGAAGTTTACGTTTGGTAGAGCAATAGCTATTATTATATTCCCCAGATCTAACACTGGACTACACATACATACATGCATGTGTATTACCTATTTGTAGCAAATTTTCTTTATTTATATGAGCTTTATCATTGAAGTGAGAAAACTAGAATATTTATCTGCTGCCATAAGGCATGCCGTGACATTAGCATGCCCAGTCTGGGCTTAAAAAGATAGCTGATAAACTACTGCGAAACCTTGAACAATTTAAAATCTTATTACGCTGTATGATCCACTGTTCGTTAAGTGCATGACTCATGCGCTACCCATGCAATGCTGGTTCACTAAGGTCATCACATTTGGAGTCTTAACGCTAATATTCGACAACTGATAAAACAGTCAAACATATTAACATCTTGAACAATGATCTAACTCTCAATGTGGACACACTATTGATCTTAATGAAATAAGTCATCCCACCAAGTCCGGATGTTGAGGGTAAAGGATATCCGTACAGGCAATCTTACGGATGCTTCCGGCAAAGACACGATTCCTGTATGATAATTCGTCTATGTTTACTCTTGTATCACTAAGTTCATGACTAAGTGCATTATTATTTGTATACACATGTAGATTTATAGGTAGAAACGTTTGATACTACTGTAAATATATTATGTTGTTTCGTTGCATTACATTTTTGGTTTGATAGTAATAATGTTATATTGAAGCTATTATTGGAACAATAAAACAAAATCATACAGAAAAGAAAAACGAATGAGTAATGCAACATTAATTGTCGCTTGGTATTATTCGGATATAACATATCTATGTACAATCAATATATATATATATATATATATATATATATATATATACATATGTGTATATATATATATGTATATATATATATGTATATACATGTATATATATATATACAGTATACATGTATATATAATGTATATATACAGTATATATCCATACATATACATATATCCGTACATATATACAATGTATATATATATATATATATATATATATATATATACATATATATATATATATATATATATATATATATATATATATATATATATATAGTATGTGTGTTTAAAATCTCCTACAGATACACATGTAAATTTATCGTGCATCTCCCGTGTTATGTTCCGAACACTGAAAAATAAGCCAGCTGTTAACTGCACTTGTCGTAACTGTCGACTAAGCATGATTTTTGTGAGGAAGGCAACAGGCAACCACCTCATAAGCCATATTATTTCCAAACTAAGGTAACATAAGGCAAAAATAATTACTGCTGCATAGCCTTTTGTGAACGGACTAGCTTGCTTATATAATGTATGTAGTGCTCTGTAGATGGTCCGTGAAAGCAGACTGAATGTCGGAAAATGCATCTTAAAACTTCATATCATTTAGAATAACAGACAGAGACTGTATAGAAATACATATCTATATATACATATACAGTATATATATATATATATATATATATATATGCCAATCTACCCTGATAATTTTTGGTCACCTGACCGGGGCTTTCGTTTAGGATCTTATATAACCTCAGCACATTTCTTTTGCAGATTGTTTTGGGTGAATTGATCTGTAGTGATGTGTGCTTTGGGGACGTTCCTGATATCATCCTTGGATGAGGAAAAGGAAGTGAAACCTTAATACATGTATATATATATATATATACATATCTATATATATGTATATATATGTATATATAAAATAAAGGTTTAACTTCCGTTTCCTCATCCAAGGATGATGTCAGGGACGTCCCCAAAGCACACATCTAAAGCCGGTCATGTGATCAAAAATGATAAGGGTAGTTTGATTAAATCTATGGTAGGAAAAGGTCTAAAGCTTGCAACAGAAAGTTGAAAGAGAAGAAAAAGAGCGAAGATAAATAGGTAAAGATTTCCAGATTGTAGGTGCTGCATAAGAAAATGAGCGTCTGCCTAATGATGTGAGAATATTTGAAACAGATAGAAGATTGGCATCGGTAGAACGAAGTGCACGTGAGGGACGATAGGGAAGAAGAATTTCAGATAAGTAAGAGAGCTTGCCAAATCGCATAGTTATGAAAGTTAATAATGCTATTTTATATTTGATGCGTTGATTAACAGGGAGCCAATAAATACTGCGAAGTAGAGAAAGAGGGCGAGATTGAAGTTTAGAGGACTTGCAAACATTACGTGCGAGAGAGTTTTGGACAAGCTGCAAACGACTGAGAGAAGAAGGCAATCCATATAATAATGAATTACATTAATCAAGGTTTAAATGAATTACAGAATTTTCAAAGATAGTAGCTGATTTTCTAATAAGGGATGGTCGTATTTGCCTAATCTGACAAATCTTAAAAACAGAAGCGCGACAAACGGAAGAGATATGGGATTTAAAGTCAAGGTTTTCATCAAACATAACTCCACGGTTTTTGGCGGATAGAGAAGGTGAAAGGAAAGAGCAAGATTGTGAAAATTAACAAAGTTATTAGTAATTTTACTTCTTTTCAAAGGAGTGCCAATCAAAAGACATTCAGTTTGGAGGGATTAACAGCCAGCTACACGATTAGCACAAAACCAGGAATAAACCATGTCTAGAATGGACTAGTTTCTGATGAGTTAGTTTCTGATCGGAATCTTGATTAGAAATGGAAATATATAGTTGAGTGTCGTCTGCATAGAAGTGAAAATGTATGGAGGCAACGTCAAGCAGGTAGCTAAGTGGAGTAATAAATAGAGAAAAAAGCAATTGACCTCATTCAGAACCTGGTGGAATACTGTGTAAGAACGATAATTCAGATAGCGAACTTGACAAATAACGACAGATTGTGTGCGTCCTGAGAGATATAATGCGAGAAGAGAAAAAGCAGAATCAGAAATGCCAAAGCAGAAATTTAGCCTGTTTATTAGAATGTCATGGTCTATTGTGTCAAAAGCAGCAGAGAGATCTAGAAGAACTAAGAGAGACAGAAACCTGTTTGTTACTCATGGCCAAGCTATGACCATTATGGATACGAAGAAGAGCAGTTTCAGTAGAATAAAAAGTTTTTAAGTAAAAATAAAAAAGTAAACATGCATTATAGTGAAATGATCAACTATGTTTATATATATCACATTTAGTATCACATGTTTAAAACGTTAGGCAATTCAGTCCAAATTCCGTGTAATCAGTCCAGTGAAATGTCCGAGATTTCACTCTAAGATCAGCGTGACTGGGATTCGAACCCACGAGGGTTCATTTCACCTCAGGATCTGTCATTAAAAACTTCATGACGTTACCCCTACTCTACTGAGACATTCTATGAGCAGATTGATATTGAGAGAGAGAGAGAGGAGAATGAATCAAGTTGCCTGCATAGACGAGTATAAATGAATTATGGTTGTAATATGAAGCTAGAGTAGTATGTCAGTTGTATCAGAGTGAAGTGGATAGAGATCTTACCACTTCCACTCATGACCCTTGTTCTTGTACAGAGTCACGGCTCCCTCCAGGATCAGTCCAGTCACTGATGATGCCAGGATCCACCACGTGACGTCGTCCGTGACAACAGTGAGCAGCCATATTGCGATGAGGCTGTGAAGAGTAAACAGCAGTCTAACAAGCAGAGCCCTCAGTATTGTAAACCACTTCATCGTCTGATGCTTCTACAGTATTCGACTACTCTGCAAGGCATTACAGCATATTATACTTCATATGGCCAATTTCATTTTAGAGTTTAATGAACCAATATTCTGCTAGCAACTTGATTGATCAAATGTTCGGTTATTTAGTATTATTTTCCGTTCTGCCAAAGAATAAAAACGCTTAATAAAAGAATTTATAAATGTAACGTATTGTATATTAAAATAGGGCTGGCTATAAAATACTGGCTGCAGCCAATGGCGTCGTAGGTAAGATAATCGACCGCAGATCAGTATGTGCGGGTTCAAATTCTGGGCTCGCCAGACAGTGACGTCGCTTTCGAGTGACGAAACTGACGTTATCCTTAGCTTTAGCTTTAAAAGTATTTTCACTACTGAATCGTTTAATCCGATTTTATTAAAGGTACTTGAGTAAATAATTATAGAGTTTTTTGCATTTTGCATTCCATTGTGCCTGAGAGATGTTTATCGACCATCGAGTACATAACTAAATTGCAATAATGCATTTTAGTAAAGGTTGGTTTCTTGGTAGATGGATGCTGTCAAGCACACCGTATGCCTCAGATAGTCTTAACTATGTCACATTTATAACTTGAATACTATATGTCGCGTAAATATATTAAGCCTGCTTTATTAGTTATTAGTGAGTAGTTAGCCTACTCTGGTAGGCTAATTACTCACTAATAATTAATACAACAAGCTTCATGTCGTGGTTAGCTAGATAATCATTTTGTGCTCTCGCTACCTCTCTTGAAGCAGCAGCCAATTATTAATTTCATTTAAATGATGAATGAAGTTAAATGATTTAAATGATGAATGTGAAATGATTTAAACGTAATATTTATAGTAATCGATATGATGTCTGTATGATAGGTCAGTATAATGTGATTTCAATTTAATCTAAGAAATATTTTATTTTATATTTTATTCATTCTCTATCATGTCAACCGTTTGCATGTGCTAATTATTATCATATGTTGGTCAGAATTAACAAGTTGTTCCTATTATCACAAATTGCAACAAAAAGATCCAAGATAAATCTCCCCTATAATTCTATGACTTTCTTCTATTAAACCCTTTGTTATGAGCCAGCATTAAATTACCCAGCGACTACAAGTCAATGGCAGCCAGTGTCTGACCTCACGGCTCTTAAATACAGCGTGACAGCGCTCTATGGACAGTATGTCCTGTTGTTGTTATCGGTGTACTTCTGCAGATCTGAAATAATGTTAACATCAGTTTCTATAAAAGTACAAAGTACAGTTAAATTAATGTTCAATACTGTACAACTATTATTATAATTACTTCAAATAATACAGTACAGTTAAAGTGCAGATCACCGTTGTAACTTTTGTTATAATTACTGAGGGGTTCAAATCCTGGGCTCGTCCGTCACTGACACCGATTTCCAGTGAGGAAACTGATGTTAACATTAGCCTTATCAGCTTTTTCTTTATTTTATTACAGTTGCAATAGTAAGCATGACTTCTTTCATTCAGTTCCATCACAAAATACTGATAATTTTCATATCAGCACTGACCTTTAAGCAAAGATCTAATACGAATCTTAATCAAAAGTCTTTGTCTCAACAAGGGCTCGCTATAGATCATTATGCAGATTCGCGATCTGTTACGAAACCCACCAAGCAAACAAATGAAAACTAGTCAGTGACGGGAGAGCACTTAATTTGAGCTCTGCACCTACTTATCCGCAGTAGAACACCTAACCCATACAGTACTGGCTCAGCACGTCAACTAGTGCCTCGTTCAACTAATCTTTGAACTAATTTTCTGTACTTTGGAGTGGTACCGATGGATGGACTACTTATTTTTTTTTTTTTTTTTTGGTTTTGCGTCAGAAGCTTGACAATGTCGTGTACGAAGAAGCACTCTACGTAGCCGGTACATGTGCCGGTAAATATGGATTAGCTTGAAACTTGCAGATCAGTGTGCCGAATCACATAGTATATCGGTTTTCATGACATTGCGTGATATTATATTAACTAATGCAAGCCTAACTGATGCAAAGTTACATGATACGTATTCATAAAAGCAATACAAACTAATATATAGTTAATTCATCCTATCAAGCCTGTATCAGCTTATTAGCTAATGTGTTACATGCACATGTACTCATTTCGATTTGGACGAAACCACGGACAATATGTGATGATTACAATATCATGTGGTAAAATTTCTCCTGTATACGCTTAGATCTTCAGAATTAACCCAGGAAATATTAAAATATATCAATCTAAGACATTTAAGTATTTAGTAAAAAGTAAATTAAGTGTTTAGTAAAAATATAGTAAAGTGGACACTGAAGAAACGACGGCGGGATTTGGCTCACTTGGTTTAGTACGTTGAGCGTCAATAATCGAAGTTAAGCTAAGTCGGGCTAGGTTAGTACTCGGTTGGGTGACCACCTGGGAAGACCGAGTGTTGACAGCTTTGAATGAAAAAATCACAGGGTGTTGGAAGGTTATTCTTAAATCGACACCAACTGCAATTGATGCGCCATCAAAAAGCAATGATTAGTAATAACCATGGAGAGGGAAGGGGAGGGCTAGCTGAAGCCATTGCCTGCAAAACTACGTTTGTTAAAGGCCGGCACCCTGCAGTGGAATCAAGTTAATTATCCTTAGAGTCAGACCTACCGTAAACTGCATGTGAATTAATTGCGAGGTGACTAAGCAGAACTGAAATGGAAACCGATAATTTTGGCAAACTTCTCGTTTATCCAGGCTAACCATAATTACGGCCAATCTGATGAAGGAACTATACAATACATATACTACGTGAATTTTTGAAAGACTTAGTTCTTAAGATACTATCAAACTATCCACTTGTATGCTCTGGATTGCTGAGCGTGAAGTCAAATTTCTGTAGCAATAATGTTCTTGGACCTGCCATTTAAAACTAGAAATGTGTGTGTGTGGGTGTGAGAGAAAGTGAGATAGAGAGAGAGAGAGAGAGAGAGAGAGAGAGAGAAAGACAGAAAGAGAGATAGTTTCATTCCTAATGCGGAGATATTAGCCTATTGCTGCACTTGCGTATATTTGTAAACTGCAGAGTTATATACACAGGAATAATGATGATGTATATTATAATTGTTGAATTATTGCTGACATCATGTCTTGTCACGGCTGACTGCACACTGTCTTCTAGTCGCTAGATATCTGCACTCTGGATTCTGGAATCACCCTTTGGCTGGCCTGCTAATACACGCGTTCAAAGAATATAGTACTTACAGGGGCGGATCCTGGAATTTTTTAAGGGGGGGCCCGAGATTTTGTTGAGAGTGTACACATTTTTTGCTTACGCCACGCCTTCTTCGGGGCATGTGACGCAAGGGGGGGGGGGCTTAAAATTGTTTCACTACTACGCTCGGCTCATAAAGTGAGTGTATCCCCATATCTTACCCCCCCCCCCCCATACCCGTTCTAAAGTCATGAGAAAACCTAAAATGCCTAAAATCCTATATTTGTTTTGGAAAAAAAGTAGATTAATTTATTCACCTTCGAAGAAACTCGGCGGATCTGGACGAATTGCAAAAGTGACCTAATATTGGCGGTAGGAGGGCTTAAGTCCCTCTCAATCAATGCTATTTGCACCACTGCTCCGGGACAGAGTTAACATCTTTTACTTACTCCTTATTTCCTCTTATACCGTGGTTGAAGTGAAAATTGAAAGCAAGTGAAACGATCAGCCATTTTCGGGCCCCTTTCTTTATACAGGGCTCCTTGGATCCTAAATATAGGCCCCTAATCTCAGATTTGAAAACAATTCCCGCTAGTTCCCTCTGAACTGAGTTCCTTCTCGTACCCACTCCCCCGTAACCACTGCCCTTACAAACATATTGACAATAGAATTTGCCATAGAAACAATGAAAATACAGTTGTTTTTTCGTCGGGCCTAAGGGGGGGCCGCCCCCCCCTGGACCCGCCACTGAGTACTTATATGGGTGTATCTTACAGGTTATCTTTGATGGGCTATCTATCTCTTTATCCAAGCTTCTACGCACTATGCACGTTTCTGAAAAGATTGTAGCAATAAACACACATTATAGTGAAATGATCAACTATTAATAATAATAATATAATAATAACAACAATTAGAGTGCTACAGTCATCAATGACAACATCGAGCACTATTGAGACAAAATCAAGCCGGCGAGCAAAAAAGGAAGGTCCAAAAACGGTGCAAATTCCAAAATCCAGAAATTCAGTCCAAAGTAAAGGAAGTTAAAGAAAAGGTGGTGTAGGCGCAGGTCGCTGCTCATGGAGAATCATAAATATCAATCATAACCCAAGGGTTATGATTGATATTTATAGTATAGTGATGTTTAATAAATTGACCAAGCAGTCCCTCTCAGGTCCAAAAAATATTTAGTGAGATGATTTTATATATTTTAGTGCTCAGATCGTAAATCATAACTAACCATGCGGAGGTCAATGAGTCTTGTATAATTACAACAGTCACACAAGCAAAGTCACTACAACACAGCTTCTGATATGAATTAAAGATAAAATAAAACAAAAGGACCGAAAGCAGCTACTTAGTTAATTGCGCTTTATTACACGCAAACTTTCATCGGTTATGCAGTGCTTCGAGCAAAAAACTGACAACATTTATTTAGGTTTGCAAAACATTTGCAGAAAAATGTCCACTAAACAAGATGTCATTGGAATGGAGCTAGATAATTTTTTAAACAGAAAGTCTTCTCGTTGTTTTCTGGAATATATTATGTGCCACACGGACATTGTATGTTCATTGATATTGCCAATGTTACGGGTGTGTAGCAATATCGTTATAACAAACAATAGAAGTTAGTTGTACACTCAGTGACCTGGCCTGTCACAGTTGATTTGCAGTGTACACTGAGCAGGTTTATTAGGCCTACAGCCTGACTGAGGCTGAGCTAGTGAACTCTGCCCAGGGCACGTGACGGGAGGGAGGGAGGTGGTCAGGCTGACGCAATACTGAGCAGGAACTGGATTTAACTCGATCATTTGCACGTGTGATGTCGAGGTGTGAAGTTGTGATGTGTGTGACAAAACCGCATGGTGAGTTTTTAATAATTTTAAAATCATTTTTAATCATTAGTTTTGCTCATTTTCAAAATTATAATTATATACCTATATTGAAATAGATAGGTTTAATTTAGATTTTATCAGTTATTCAACTCTTCTGATATAATTTATATCGTCCCAACTTTCTTTCTATACTTTTAGGTAGTGAGTGCTATATAAGCTAAAAAAAATTGCCAATTTTTTATAATTGAGATTTCAACCCAAAACATTTTTTGTTAAGCGAAATAAAAAATTTTTCTAAACTACTTATATTAAAGATGAAAAATTATTAGTATTATAATTAACGTTATTAGTAGGTCTATTTGAAGCATTTATGTGGATAGTTATATTAGAATTAAGTCAGTCTCTCTCAGTGCACTACACGCAGGTCCATGGTATAAAAGGCCTCCACTCTTCTCTGTCTTCCGTTTACCTCTTCATGTTCACATATAAGCAGGGCAGGATTTCACTTGTGGCACCGCCCCTAATTTATTCTCTCAAGAAGCAGGGCCCGAGGGCCCTGCTTCTTCGAGAGGGCGGTGGTTGCGGCTTATAATATCAGGGGCGGATCTAGGAATTTTTTAAAGGGGGGCCCGAAATTTTTTTTTGAGAGTAGGCTACACATATTTTGCTTACGCCCCGCCTTCTTCGGGACATGTGACGTAACCAGAAAATGCTGTGAGGGGGGCTCAATATTTTCACTACTAATTCGGCTCATAGAGCTAGTGTGTCGCCGTATCTTACCCCCCCCCCCCCCACCCCATCATACTCATCAAGTGAAACCTAAAATGCCTAAAATTCTACATTTGTTTTTGAAAAATGAAGGTTAATTTTTTTCACCTCTGAAGAAACTCAGCGGATCTGGACGAATTTCAAAAGTGACCTAATTTTGCGACAGGGAGGGGTGAGCTTAAGCCCCTCCCAGCCAAGGCTGGTTGCACCACTGCTCTGGGACGGAGTTCACATTTTTTACTTACACCCTTTTTCCCTCTAATAGAGTGGTTAAAGTGAAAATTGAGAGCTAGTGAAGCGGTCAACATTTTTCAGGCCCCCCTTCCATTATACTAGGCTCCTAGTATATCAAATATGGGCCCTAATGGGGCCCATATTAGGAAAAATTGAGCTAATGGATACTGAGTTCCCTCTCGTACCCCCCCCCCCCCAACCACTGCCTTACAAACATATTTACACATCAAAATTGCCATAGAAACAATGAAAATATAGTTTAAAAAAATATCGGCGGGCCTAAGGGGGGCCCGGGCCCCCCCTGGATCTTCCACTGTATAAGATGTACCATAATATGTACGGTCTTTCAAGGTGGTCACCCAACCATGTACTAACCATTGCCGACTTAGCTTAACTTCGAATATTGACACGCAATTTTAAGTTATAAATTAAATTAAGATTGAAAAGACTTATTAGCTTATATTCTACTAAATTTTTCTTTAATTTTGACTCTCAAAAATTTTGATTAATTTTTAACTTAACTTTTAACTTCAGTATTTTTAATTTAAGCTTTAACTTTCAAACATTTGAAACTATGGTGGGCCCCTTTTAGTGGGGGCCCGGCCCCTCCATAAATACGGTCCTGTATAATTGGATTTTTGAATCTAACATTCATAATTTTCGTCTTCCTCTGATTGTCTTTCCCCGCATTCTCCCTCGTCTGACCTCTTAGTAAACTGCCTCCCCCAAGAATGTTCCTATCTTCGTATTTCTAATGTATTCATCAACTGCCTCAACCGATTGTATCTTTATGAAGCATTTTTGTGTTGAATTAGTGGATTGATTTGACTATAAGATAGAATCTGTGAAGAGATTAGTGATAACATTTAATGTATTGATTGCAATGATTAGATTAGATATGAACTAGATATGATCATGTTAGACATCTGTATATGTCATATAGGGGCCCACCTACCTGTTAATTTGCTATCAAGTATGCCCTACTACAATTGATGCACCGATTTATACATCTTCGTCAAACCCTCCCTTTTTTTATAACAATGCAGGGCCGGTTATACCATGAAGCACTTTCAGCACATGCTGAGGGCAGTCCAGCTATAGGGGGCCCCCGAGATTTCTTTTAAAAAAATCTTTAGGCTTAAAAGGGTTGCCACAATCCTAACACAATGAACTTAAAATAATTTTTTTAAAGCCATTCTTTACAAAAATTTATTCATAAATACTATAGTCTTTGGCAAAGAAATAATATTAATCCAATTGAAGACCTCCTTGAAATTTATTGGTTGTCTAAAAATGAGTGTGGTGGTAGATCTAGATGGTAGATCTAGTAGTGGGCAATGTGCATTGTAAGTTGTAACCAAGTTCCTACATTAAACTTAAATATTGATTATATAAAGGCCTACAATACTATTTCTGGACTGTGGTTAACATGTGAACTGTTGCTACTTTTCATAGTATTATATTATCCACTGTATTTTGTAACTATTTGGATATGGTTGATTTTCATATCTAGTAAAATATATTCAGGCATTAAGGGGTTAATGGTTGGGGTTAGGGTAAGATTTTTGGGGACCCCTCTTGCACAATTGTTTCAGGCCCCCCCAAAGTCTAAATCCGGCACTGGTCATATCTAGATTATTCTGTCTAAAAGTGCATGCACAAAATACTGGCTTTAGCAACAATTGAATTTGAATTATGCTGGTAATTTGAATTATGCTGGTAATTTAAATTATGCTGGTAATTTAAATTATGCTGGTAATTTGAATTATGCTGGTAATTTGAATTATGCTGGTAATTTAAATTATGCTGGTAATTTGAATTATGCTGGTAATTTGAATTACGCTGGTAATTTAAATTACGCTGGTAATTTAAATTACGCTGGTAATTTAAATTACGCTGGTAATTTAAATTATGCTGGTAATTTAAATTATGCTGGTAATTTAAATTATGCTGGTAATTTAAATTATGCTGGTAATTTAAATTATGCTGGTAATTTAAATTATGCTGGTAATTTGAATTCACTGTGTTGACATGAGCCATCTCTATGGAATGCCTGTCTGCTCCTATTAAAGAATGGGCTAATTTTTATGATTTTAAAAATTGTGTAAAGTTTTTCCGTCTCATGAATTTTAGAACTCCCATTTTAATAGGAATGTTAATATAATTTACTGAATTTATCGCTTATTCAAAGTTTCCTTTGTAATTTATTAACATAACTATAGTAGTTCATAATTAATTTTTTCTCTCAATTAGTTATATTATATGATGTAAATGCCTAGCTGTTGATGTCTCGAGAGCCTCAAACCATTGTACACTGTTGCAGGTTTTTGTTTATTGTTGAGTTATTCTGTAAAGTGTAGTGGTTTGAGATAAATAAATAAATAATTAGAATATTAAATTACTGAGATACTTTTTGATTTTAGTTGATGATTATCGAGTAATTATTTTTTGATTTAAGGCGAACTATGCAATTAGATTAAATAATGACAGTAGTATATAAATGACAATTCACCGGCATGCAGGAAAAATTTCCTGAACGTTTTATAATCATAGGAGAAAATTAAAAAAATACATTTTTCAAAATTTTTAAAAAGTTAAAAAATACTTTACTGCACGAGCTATAATTACAGTAGAATTTGAAAAAAAGTAAATCACTAGCATGATACCAACTTTTCCCTGAACGACTTATAATTATAGGAGAAAATTAAAAAATAAATAAATAAATATTTTTTGAAAAATATACAAACTTTTCCCTGAACGACTAATAATTACAGTAGAAATGAAAAAAGTTAAAAAAGTACCAAAAATTCCCTTAATGTTCTATATTTACAGGAAAAATAAAAAAAAAGTTAAAAAGTTAAAAAAATATTTTCACTTTTTCCTGCATTACATATATTTGCAGGAAAATTTGAAAGAAGTAAATATACAGATTCATAAAAAACAGCCCACTGCATGTCCTACAATTCTAGTAGAAATCGAAAATGTTAAATATTTGATCATAAAGTCTATTTTTCCCTGCTTGGTCTATAATTCTAGTAGAAATTGAAAAAGTTAAAATAATTTTATAAAATTTCAAAATGATATAATGAAAAAATTTCTTAAATAAAATATTTTTATATAATAAAATGACAAACAACTCCACATCCACTCCAATTACCAAATTTCAAGATCTAGAAGTTGATGAAGCATATCTTGTTAACCATATTAAACCAATAAAGAGTACATATGGTGAATCATATATACTGAAAGTAATAAAAAATGGTGAAGATAATACTATTGAAGTCTTTTCAACGAAATCTATTAACGATTATATAAAAGCAAAGAAGATTGAAAAATATCCTAAGCAATTTGAATTTTTAGTAAGAAAAATCATTAAAGGAAAATTTATTGGAAAACTATACGCAGAAATTGATGGTTTCAATAACAGAGAGAATGCAGGTTTTATAGAATTGAAGTAGTCAGATATTTGATAATACAATTTTATAAGATATAAAATTATTTTGTAAAAAATTTCTTAAATAAAATATTTTTCTATATAAAATGTCAAAGAAGGATCACATAATGCTCAAAAGATTCAATGAATTAATTCAATGGTATGAACCTGATATAAAAGGTGTTTCAAAAATATCAGCGAATCTGTTGGATAGTGTTAAAAATTTTACTATTAACTCCAGCTGTACTACTTGCAGTGACAGTGATGAAAAGGAAGAAAAAACTGAAGTAGTTATTACAAATTATCCTTCAAAAATTTGGACATGTGATATGTGTAATGAAACGTACACTAATAAATATAAAACACTTCACCTGAGGTCTAAAAAGCATAAGAGAAGGATGGAAGAAGCACAGAACCAATAATTATATATCATTTACTGTGATATATAATCGGTACTGAACTTTGAAAAAATGATAAATATAATTTAAAGAAAAAATATTTTCTATATAATAAAATAATGACAGCCAATGAAAATATGACAGTAAAACAATTACGTGAAATTGCAAAAGAACAAAATATTAAAGGTTACTGGAACATGAAAAAATCTGTACTGCTAGAAAAATTGAATATTAAAAATGAAATAAAAAGCGAACCAATGTCTGATATACTTATTTCTGATCTAAAAGCTCCTAACATTAAAAATATCACTAAAATTAAAAGTGAATCAATACTCGATGAACCAATCCCTGAAATAAAATCATCAATATTAAATCCTAAAAAGCTTTTATCTCCCATAGGATCGATCAAAAATAGTGTACAAACGCTCAAGAGTATGGCTCATGAAGCCTACAATACAATTCAAACGAAATTCAATGCTTTCATTAAATTTATTGAAGAGTATAAACCTCCCAAACCAAAGGTATCCAAATTTGTAAAGAAAATATTAAAACTGTATGACAAGACTGATTCTTTTGAAGTACATGAAAGTAAATCAGGTTTGAAAAAATTTGCAAAAGAATACAAAATAAATGGAATAGGAGGTTACGATCCAGATAGATTTTTAGATAGTGCTAAAGAATCAATTATAAATTTACTTGCTAGCAAACGGCAGACCAAAGTTATAATGACTTTAAACTGCCTAATGTCAAAAGTTGATATTAAAACAGGAGAAGAAAATTTAAAGCCTGCCTCATTTAAATCTAAAACGGAAGTGAATTTAAAAGCAACCGACGTAAACAAAGTATTCAAACGAATGAAGCAACGAGCAATGGAGTCTCTTGCTAACTTTCAAATGCAAGGAAGTAACTGGGTGTTTCGATCAGTTATTGATTTGAGAATGCATACAGTCAAGTACAGACCTCTTAGAGGTTCATCATACATAGATTTACCAAAGAAATTGAAAGATAAAAAGGCAATTATTAATTTGAAAAACAAAGATGATCAGTGTTTTAAGTGGGCAGTTGCACGTGCATTGAATCCTAAAGAAAGTAAATTAAATCCTGAAAGAATTGACAGCAGTCTTAGAAAACAAGCTGAACTTTTAAATTTTAGTGGAATAAGTTTCCCAATGGCATTAAGCGATATTGATAGATTTGAAAGACAAAATAAGAAAATTTCCGTGAATGTTTTAGGATATGAAAATGATGTATATCCACTCAGGATCAGTAAATATGAAAGAAAACATCAAGTGGTATTGCTCTTAATTTCAGAAGATGAAAATCAACATTATTGCCTAGTAAAATGTCTAAGCAGATTGTTATCATCTCAAATAAGTAAGCATGATGGTAAATGCTATTTCTGCTTAAGATGTTTTATTAGCTATCCAACAGAAAAGTCTCTTAGTAAACATAAAGAGGAATGCAAGCAAAATGCTCCCACGAAAGTTAAACTACCTGAACCGAATACCATGTTGAGTTTTACTAATTACAATAGAACGATGAAAGTACCCTTTGTTGTTTATGCAGATTTTGAATCATTCATTAAACCAATACATTCATGTCAACCTTCTTCAAACAAATCATACACAAATAGGTATCAAAAACACACACCTAGTTCATTTTGTTATTACATTAAATGTTTTGATGATACCGTTTACTCAAAAGCTCCAGTTACGTTTACAGCAACCTCAGAGGACGACGATGTTGCTCAGAAATTCATAGATAGTTTAGAAGAGGATATCAAAGCAATATATAATAAATTTAAGTTTCGTAAAAAAAATGATCTTTACCAAAAGAGATGAAGAGAGCTTTAACAATGCTACTAAATGCCATATATGCGGTGAAAAGTTAAAAAAGGATCGAGTAACAGATCACTGCCATCTTACTGGATCATATAGGGGTGCTGCACACAATAAATGCAATCTAAATTTCAAAGTCCCAAAATTTATTCCAGTACTATTTCATAATCGCTCTGGCTATGATGGTCATTTATTTATCAAGAAACTACGCGGAAAAGAGGGTGAAAATATAAAATGCATACCCATTAATGAGGAAAAGTACATATCATTTAGTAAAGAAGTAATTGTCGATACATTCATAAAAGATGGGAAAGAAATGCATGTTAAACGTGAACTGAGATTTTTAGATAGTTTCAGTTTTATGTCCTCCAGTCTTGAATCACTCTCAAAAAATCTTCACAAAGACCAGTATAAAAATTTGAATAGATTTTATTCTGGAAAACAAAGAGATCTTCTATTAGTTAAGGGTATTTATCCATACGATTATGTAGATTCAATTGTACGCCTCAATGAAACTAAACTACCTCCAAAGCATGTATTTTATTCAAAATTATATGATTCTGATATTAGCAACGAGGACTATGAGCATGCAGAAAATGTATGGAAAGAATTTAGCTGTCGTTCACTAAGAGAGTATCACGATATCTATAATGTTTCAGATGTCCTTTTGTTAGCTGATATATTTGAAAATTTTAGAGATGTATGCATGTCTAATTATAAATTAGATCCCGCATGGTATTATACGTCTCCAGGCTTAGCTTGGGATGCTGCTCTAAAAATGACAAAAGTTAATTTGGAGCTCCTCAGTGATTATGATATGCTACTCATGATTAGGCGCGGAGTACGTGGTGGAATATGCACTATATCAAATCGATATGGAAAAGCCAATAATAAATATATGGGTGAAGCGTTTGATAAAAACAAACCATCATCTTTTTTGGCATATCTAGATTGTAATAATTTATATGGAGTAGGAATGCGAAAAAAATTACCTACCCACGGATTTAAATGGATGACTAATGATGAATTGAATAACTGGAAAAATAAAAGTTGCATATTAGAGGTTGACCTAAAATATTCAAAAAAACTGCATGATCTTCATAATGATTATCCACTTGCTCCTGAATGTATAAAGCCTGAAGGATCTACAGTAAATAAATTAATTCCAAATTTAAACACTAAGAAAAAATACGTTGTTCATTATGAAACTTTAAAATTATACGAACGCCTAGGATTGAAAATAACCAAAATTCACAGAGGAATAAAATTTAAAGAGAGTGAATGGCTGAAAGAGTATATAGACCTCAATACAGAATTGAGAACAAAAGCATGCAATGATTTTGACAAGGATTTCTTCAAACTGATGAACAATTCAGTCTTTGGCAAAACTATGGAAAATATTGAAAAGAGAGTGGATGTTAGATTAGTCACAGATGCTATAAAAGCGTCGAAACTAGCATCAAAACCTAATTTTGATCATTGTACAATCTTTGACGAAAACTTGATTGCTATTAATATGAAAAGAACAGAGCTAGTGTACAATAAACCAATCTACTTAGGCATGTGCATACTTGATTTAAGTAAAACAATAATGTACGATTTTCATTACAACTACATCAAAAATAAATATAACAAGAGAGCAAAGCTTTTATTCACTGATACTGACTCTTTGATGTATGAAATTTTAACTGATGATTTTTATAAGGACATTAGTGAAGACATTAAAACAAAATTCGATACAAGTGAGTATCCACAGAATCATCCTTCTGGCATAAAATCGGGGCAAAACAAGAAAGTTTTGGGAATGTTCAAAGACGAAGCAGCGGGGAGACAAATAGAAGAGTTTGTAGGCTTAAGAGCAAAGCTATATTCTTATAAAATGCTTGAAGGAGATGATCATAAGAAGTGCAAGGGTATTAAGAAGAATGTTGTCAACAAAACAATCACTCATGAGGATTATAAAAAGTGTTTGCTTAGTGGAGAGGAACAAAGGAGAAAAATGAAGGTTATAAGAAGCCATTTTCATGATATATATTCAGAGGAGATTAATAAAATAGCATTGTCTGCCGATGACGATAAACGTATAATAATGGATGATGGAATACATACATTAGCTTATGGACATTATAAACTTACATGTACGTGAACATGCAGAGTCAAAAAATAAACCATAAAAGTTAAAAATTAATTTTATAAAAGAATGCATAACAGTCCTACTACCTTGTCTGAAAAAGCTAAACAATATCTCAACCAGAGACTGATAGCGTCTCAGGAAAAAATTCAGAAACTAAAACGAAAAAGAAGAATAATAAAAATTGTATACTATACATCGGTTATATCTTCGGTATCTGTTTCAACGATAATTGCATCACTGACAAGTATTGTAGGAATACCACCGATTACAATAACTGTATTATCCATTACCTCTGGCATACTGACAAGCCTTTCAGCTAAGTTTAATATACAGAACAAAAAGCATGAAATAAATAAAGCAATCGAAAAACTGCACAAAATTGAAATCAAACTTCAGCAAGTCATTTTATGCAACGGCAATTTCTCACAAGAAGACTATAATCAGCTGTTGAAGGAATATTAGAATTTTATAACACATTGTAGTGTTATAAAATTACCCGTAGGCCTACTGTAGTAACGACTCGTCAATGTGTATATAGCCTATCTGTATCAATGTCAAATTCTTTTGTGTGATTAGTTCCAGTGCTGCATCTTTACGATTGGGATTAATTCGATTAGCTAGTTCATTAACTATTCTATAGCATTTCTTACGTATTGACCCATTAATTAATGTATCAAGCAGTTTTTCTTTCAATAAATTTCGCTTAAGTTGCATAAAGAAACTTTCACTTAGATCTTCAATAATTTGTATGATTATTAATTTTAGTTCTCGAACAAATATAAACTTTTTAAATTCGTCAAAAACGTCCTCAGAACTAAACATATCTGAGATTATTCCAGATAAAATAATAGCTTTGGCATACCTTGAATTAAAATAACTCACATACTTTTGCACAGTAGGATCGTTGTTTAAGACTACTGACACTTCATTTGCAATAGCGACTAATTTCTTATAACTAATCTCATCATTCTGGTTTACATGTTGCACATACATTCGACTAACAACATCATATGAATCGATTGGAAACATAACGTCTGAGATAGTATTCCAATTCATACTAATTTTACCATTCATATCACCTCCCGTAATATTAAGTTTTGTAGCTAACTCTCTCGAAACTGCATCAGCCATATTCTCAAAATCATGTCTTACAGTGTTCAACAAACTATCTGATGATATGTCGCAATATTCTTTCGTAGCACAGTCGTGATTATTAATTGGATTTCTGATATTTAGCAGTCCATTATTATTCATATTGAGATCCCCATGCATTGTATCACCACTATTAGATATTTTTGTACTTATATTCGAATCTACGTAATTTTTAGTTGCAGCATCTTGGATATCAGTAGGGTCTAGCACATTAATCAGCTTGTGTGAGTCTAAATTTATATTTTCTATGGCAGTGTTAGCTCCATCTCGTCTAAGAAACGTATTTAATGCTTGATATAAAGTAACACCTTCAGCAGTGGTTCTCTGTGCATATCCGGTATCAGTATGTCCAAACTTATCGACAGACATTTTTATTTTATTAATATAAATTATTTATGACTTCTTGAAAATCATTTCCATCTTGAACTTTCTTTAACATATACAAACACAGATGTCCACAAAACACTTCACCATCAGGCTGTATTCTTTCACTATTATAATATATTGGACTTTTAAAATAGTTTACTAGCTCTGTAGGCGGAGGAAGACCATAACTATCAAAATACCATTTTTCTAAATTGCTCTTCATCCATGCAACCCAATGAGTTCCTTTTCCACCAGAATCGTCTAAATTTAAAATTCCGCATTCATGTGAGTTAGGCCTCTTCAACAGTGCATTCCTCATGAATACTCCTCTAAAGTTTTTTATTTTTAACTTTTTTACTGCATCGATCAGTTGAATATTTGACAGTGGAATATTTGGTAATATTACACCTTCCACACTTATACTTTGCATTTTATAATTACCATTTTAATTATATATCACTTCATGTGATATATAATTTATTTTCGATTATTTAGTCCTTTAATTACGATTATTATGAGGCTTAATATACCACATTCATTTTTTGTCCATCCGATTGAAAATTTAGCAGTTTATCGGAAATTATAAGAGCAAAGGCTTGTGTATTAGCTGGAACTGCAGTATTAAAAGTAGCTTTAATTTGAACATCAACTACTGACGATATTAGTCTTTCAGACTGTTTGCTAACATCAAAAACCATTAATGGAAAAAGATCCTTGTAATCACTTGGTGTGATATTACTTTGAGTGATCAACTGATCCATTCCGTAAAACTTTTCACTAAATGTCGCTGCATCTCTGTACGCCCTTGAATACTGTTGATTCGGAAAAGATAGATTGTAATCAACAGTAGGATATCTATTTTGATTCAGCATTACATACATATTCTTAAGATCGCAATGATTAAAAATTGATGGATTGGCTTCTTGATTACCAGAAAGATTTGTTTGAAATCCCACAATGACATATCTTGGTTTTTCTGGAGATGTTTTCACACTAAGACGCCAAGTAAATGTTGTTGACTGAGGAACGGTTATAGTATCGCATTGATGAGCGCGAAATGCTGCAGGAATCGAAACTTTTGATTCAATACTTTTATATAATTGCATTCTCTCCATATCGGACGGAGTTACATGAGGCATAAACCATGAAATACTTTTGATGTCTACTTTTCCTGCTCCTGCAGCAGCCAGTCTAAATATAGCATCATCATCAGACTTGCGAACAAGCGTTAATGTGTGCTTGAATCCATACATAACTTTATCGTAATCTTCACAGAAGCCAAATATGTGCTTCAATGGAACAATAAAACTAAATGTTCCCTTAGTTGTTGGCTTCTCAATTAGATATGCATGTCTAACAGCAAATCCAGTATTTCCTGCAATATTCGCAGCAGTTCCAGTATCCTTATACCACAGTTGATTGAGACCTTGTGCTAGTGCAAAATCGTTAGGATATTTGAGTAATCCAAGCATTGTTGTTGTTTGTCCTGGATGAAATACAGTTTCAATTTCTTGGTTTGATAGTGAATATGATGCTTGACTAAATAAGTGCATTAGACCATTATTAGTTATTGCTACAACGTCAGCATTAGCATATGCAGTTCCATCCGCTTTCGTTAGTCTACCTTCAAATTGGAGATAACTTTCAGATGGATGAAGGAACTGATCGTGCAGTTCAATATTTATACGAATCTCACCAGGATTATTTACATTTGTTCCAGAAACTGGTTCGTATGCATGGTACTCGTATCTCTCAATTCCCTCATCCGTTAATGGTGTGTCTGTAAATTTAAGAATATCTGATTGCATTTTAATAATATAATATTTTTTTTAATTTATTAATTCCAATCCAAATATGTTTTCTGCAGTTCTTGCTCATAAAACGATCCCTTAATTTCTTCTCCATTTTCATCAGTTATTCTATAGGTTATTGGATCAGTGAACAGAACTTGGGAAACTACAAAAATCTCTCGAGTCCAATTAGGTGCGCTTCCTTTTGAAAATAATTTCTTTTTGGATGCAATCCTCACTTTATCTCCTAATGAAAACTTTGGATTGCTGATTTCTAGTTTTAAATTAGGATATAAATTTCTAAATACAGTAGGTTCGTTTTTCTTCTCACTGGCCTCTAATGGAGTCATTTTTATGGAGTTGTGTTTTGTGTTGTTATATTTTTTCACAAGCTCATCCAAAATGTCAATATACTTGGTCGTAGAGTTCGCTGTAAAATAATGAACCATAATTTCTCGTATTGTTCGATTAAATCTTTCGATTATACTAGATTTCTCTTCATTTTCTGTAGAGTATAAGTCTATGGATTCTCCAAGTAGTTTTCTGAAATCTTTATTATAAAATTCTCTGCCTTTATCAGACCAAATTTTCTTTGGTCTTCTACCACTTTTGAATATTTCAGAGAAAGACTCTGCTACGATAGCACCAGTTTTATTTTTCAAAGGAACAATCCAAGCCATTTTAGAAAAGACATCAACAATCGTTAATAAATATTTTATACCATTATTTGTCTTCGCTAATGATCGCATATCTACCAAGTCACATGTCCAAATTTCATCAATTCCTTTTACGAATACTCTTCTTTTTTGGAACTTCTTTATTGCAGGTTTGTGCAATTCATTTGCAATCTGATTTGTCCACGACACTGAAGAAATTTTTGCGCCAACAGCGTGACTTATAAATTGAGTTTTACTACTTCCACAAATGATACAGAAACCTCTTTGCATATGGCGATTATTTTTGCTTATAAACGTCTGAATATTATTAGTTTCAGTTTGACTTTTGCACTTTACACAATACATTTTAATATTAAGAAACTATTATTAAATGGAAATACAAAATATATCTTGGTGCGACACATTATCAAAAAGAAATAACCACCCACTGGTTCCCAGAAGTGTACGAGGTTTAATTGTAGGTAAATCAGGTTCAGGCAAAACAACACTTCTATTGAATTTACTATTGAGACCAGGTTGGTTGGACTACAACAATCTGCAAGTCTTTGGCAAATCTCTATTTCAACCAGAGTATAAAATTTTAAGGAAAGCATTTGAAGAGAAATTACCAAAGGAAGCCATACTCAGATTATTTGAATTTCAAGATGAGATTATTAAATTAAAAGTACCGCCAGCAGTTGTAATAGAAGAAATGGCTAAAAATCTTGACAGTAATTATGATGTAGATTGCAAGTTTTTTGAAACCTCAGAAGATGTACCAGATCCTGGAGACTTAAATGCTGAAAAGAAAAATTTGATGATATTTGACGACTTGCAGTTGGAAAAACAAAGCAAGTGTGAAGCATATTATATAAGAGGAAGACACAGTAATGTTGACTGTTTCTACCTAGCACAGAATTATTTCAAGTTACCAAGGCAAACCATACGAGAAAATGCTAATTTCATTTGTTTATTTCCACAAGATCTGAAAAATATCAACCATATTTACAGTGACCATGTTAGTACTGATATGGCTAAGGAAGATTTTAAACATCTGTGCAAGATTGCCTGGAAACAACCTCATGGATTTGTTGTAATAGATTTAACAAGCAAAAAGGATAAGGGTAAATACAGAATGAGCTTGGATACTTTCTTCATTCCAGATTAGGAAAATCTTTTCAATTGCTAATTTAAACTTACCTATTAATAAAAGAAATGGAATCGTATTTGCAACAGATAGCTAAAAATACTGAAAATATTGCTCATAATACCGAGGGAAAATCATCATTTTTCATTACGCAAAATCAAACAAGTTCTCGAATATTGACGAAATTTAATCCGGTTATTCAGCTAGATAGCAATAAAAAGTATGAGATGGCCTTATATAATATGGATGTTTACTATTCCTTTCCAAACATTGATGAAACAAATAATAATTTTAAATATTCACCAGATAATGGCTTGTCCTGGTTCAATATTAACATTCCAGAAGGTTGCTATGAAATAGTTGATATTAATGCTTACATTCAAAGGGCTATGAAAGAAAATGGTCATTATGATAATGCTAATGAAAAATATTGCATAACGTTGTATCCAAACAGAAATACTTTAAAATCAGTATTGGATGTTGCTGCAAATTATAAATTAAATTTTTCTACAGAAAATTCTCTTAGGTCAGTGTTAGGATTCAATAATAAAATTTATGGTGATGGTCGTAATGAATCTGAAAACATAGTCAATATTACTAATATTAGCAGTATAAGAATAACTAGTGATATAATTGGAGCATCGTATTCAAATGGGACTCAAGAAAACATTATATATAGTTTCTTTCCTAATGTTGGGCCAGGTTATAAGATCATTGAGAGACCACTAAATTTAATATATCTTCCTATTACTATGAACACAATTTCTACGATGGAAACAAAACTTACTGATCAAAACGGAAATTTAATCAATCTAAGAGGAGAGGAATTAACTCTTAGATTTCATATTAGACAAGTATAATACGAGTAGACTTGAAAAGTTTCCAATAAATGATAATTAAAAATATAATCTTATTATAAAATGAGTCGTTATACTAATGTCAAACTAAATATTTCAGAGGGACAGAAAGACAAAATTAATGAGGCTGTTAAGACCAGCACAGAAGTGAGCATCAGGTTAAAACATGAAGACTTAAATGGTGATCATATACTAGCATTAACACAGAGCCAGATTAAGAAAATAGCTAAGGCATACGAAAAAGGAGTTGGAATTACAATAAAAATGAGCAAAACTCAATTACTACATAATAGAAAAGTTAAAGGAGGATTTATACCTGCTCTTCTCGGTATACTTGGCAGTACAGTTGCTCCATTTGTTTTAAAAACTGCATTACCTGCTTTGGCAACTGGAGCGCTTAGTGGATTAGCAAGTACTGGAGTCTCAAAGGCCTTTGGTACTGGAGGAGTGTTATATATAAAACGTGGCAATATGGCTTGTAAAGTAAAAGCCGTTGGTGATGGTTTATTTCTGTCTCCATGGTCGAAAGGTGCTTCTGTAACAGGATCTGGTTTATTTTTGAAATCAGGGTCGGGATTTGAAAGTATTGACTCAGAAGTAGGAAGAGGTTTACTATTAGGACCAAATTCACCTTTTAAAAACATTCCTATTCTTGGTATGTTATTATAAAAATTAAATCATAATCACAATATTAATATTTATGTTTACTAAACATAAATATTATGTTTGATTTTATGTTCGATTTTATGTTCGATTTTATGTTCGATTTTATGTTCGATTTTATGTTCGATTTTATGTTCAAATTTATGTTAAACTTTATTCATTCCTATTTTTAAAATGTCGTTCCTAAAGATATCAGATCCTAGAAAGCGTGACGCAATTGTTGAAGAATTTCTGAAAACGAAAGCAAATATTAAACACAATAATTTAAGTGAAAAATTGGGTGATATCAATTTGAGTCGAGAATTAAGTAAGCGCTACTCACCTATTGTTAATACTCAAACTGAAATTGTAAAAGAATTGCAAAGTATAAAAGAAAATGCTGAAGCTACGACAAATGCTTTACAAGCTCTGCCTGCTGCTATTCAGTTTTCTCAATATCCAGCGATTCAAGATGTCGATCCAGCAGTAGAGGATATTAGAACATTAGAATTAGGTAATTTGGCTACTAAGTATTTGAAAGAGTATGCTTCAAATAAGAAAAATACTGACACAACTTTTGGTATACAGTCTAAAGATGGAAGGTTTTATATAGGTGAAAGTCCAATAGAAATAACTGGGGATGATATTCAAGTCGGAGAAAAAATATATTCAGGTACCCCAGGTCTTTGGGAATTAGTAACAATGAAATCGCCAGACAAATCTAAGTATGATGACGCTGATCTTGATAACTATGCTGAAATACTAGACGACACTAATGCTATAAGACAAACTAATAACCCAAATAGACCTAAAGCATCAAGGTGTGATAAATACAGAAACATAATTAAACCGATATGGCAAAAGTTTGGACATGGTAAGGGTCTTCAAACAGCAATTATTTTACCTAGTGATCCTAATACACTAGCAGAGATGTTGGAATTACGAATGGCTAGCTTTAGTGCAGGTAACACAGGAGTAAGGAATGAAATAATTAGCATTTGTGATGAATTGCTTCGTCAAGAAGTTATTGATAAAGATTATTATAAAAAAATTATGTTGCATTTATAAATGTTAATAGTGACTAAACGACGATACAAGAAACAGCACGTTGTCGGAGGGGCTGGAATTTTTGATAGTATTGCTAATTTTTTCAAGAGATTAATTACATCCAATGCCGCTAAACAAATAGCTCAAACAGCTCTTAGTGTAGGTAAAGAAGCTACAAAAGAAATTGGTAAAAAAGTTGTAGATGTAGGAAAAACTACAGCAATTGATGCTGGTAAACGATTGATTGATAAAGCGTCAGAAAAAATATTTACTCCTAAAAATCAGGAAAATATCACAAAATTGACTGGACTTAAGGCACAACCAGAAGTAATTAATCAGAAAACCAAAGATATATTAGATAGATTAATTAATCATGGAGCTACAAATATCAATAATATTTTATCCGGTTCTGGTACGGATGCAATTGCAATTCAAGACCTTGTACGAAAATTGAATGGTGCTGGAATGAAAATGATATAACCATTAGACGAAATAGACCTAAATATAACTCCACAACTCAACACTTTTAAAGTACTTGCTAATTCTATATCATTTTCTATGATATAGAATTATTGTACTGAATGTTGTAAATTTGCAGTACAATAAAGATATTACTGCATAACTTTAAAAATACGTTTCATTTCTACTGCAATTATAGCTCGTGCAGGGGAAGAAATACACTGTCTGGTCTAATATTTTTATATCTTCAATTTCTACTAGAATTACAGGACCTACAGTATGCTGTTTTTTCCATGAATCTGTATATTTACTTTTTCATTTCTACTACAATTATAAGGTGGTGAAGGGAATTTATGTACTTTTTTACTATTTTCAAATTCTCCTGTAAATGTAGATCATGAAGGGAATTTTTTTGTATTTTATAAATATTTTTATTTTTTAATTTTCTCCTATAATTATAAAACGTTCAGTGCAAAAGTTTTGTATTTTTTCAAAAAATAAATATTTTTATTTTTTAATTTTCTCGTATAATTATAAAACGTTCAGGGAAAAGTTGGTATCATGCTAGTGATTTACTTTTTTTCAAATTCTACTGTAATTATAGCTCGTGCAGTAAAGTATTTTTTAACTTTTTAAAAATTTTGAAAAATATATATTTTTTAATTTTTTAATTTTCTCCTATAATTATAAAACGTTCAGGGAATTTTTCCTGCATGCCGGTGAACTGTCATTTATATACTACTAATGACTTTAACCTAGAAAATTATGTAGTATTAGACGTTGTGTATTTTAATCTTCCGCTAGGAATTTTACTTGGATACAGAGTGATAAAGCTTGAGTGATATTAATTTTCATTGCTTCCGCTGTTATATGATTAAATTTAGTTATTATCTGTATTGAAATTAATTTAAATACAGAAGAGATTACATAGATATTGTATATCAGTGATTAAAGAAATTTTGTGTTTCAGATTTTTGTATTAACAAATCTAATGTTAACATCAGTTTCCTCACTCAAAAGCGATGTCAGTGACGGGATAGACCAGGATTTGAACCCCGCACATACTGATCCGTGGTCGAGTATTCTTACCGACATCGCCACTGGCTTCAGCTAATAACAATATTATGGACATTGTATTAAAGATTGTAGTGATTTCAGTGAAATACGTGTTTATGATTTATTGTGGGTTTTTGTATGTGTGCACTACGGAGATCATGCTCAGACTGTGCGGAGGCTATGGTCGCTGGATGGATTGGAGTCTATGTTCGCTGTCGATGTGATCGTGGAGGACATCTTTGAAGTTCTTCTTTTCTGGAGCCGCAGATAATGTGATACAGGTCAGCTTGTTTGTTTACTTAAGCTGATTTAATTACATATGTTTATAGCGATATCTGGAAACTGTGTAGAGAGTGTATTGATGTAGATTTTCGTGTAGTAGTTTTGTCAGTTTGAATTTGTACATGAATCAGAAAGCAATAATCAAAAATCAGCAAAGGTTCTCTGAGGAGGGTGAAATAGGACGGGGGGGGGGAGGAGGAAGACAGGGATGTTGTATTTCATGATTACTGCTTAATCTCTATGCAGTGACGGTAATGGTTGGGGCGATGGAAGGTATTGAGGAAGAATAACTATTGGAGATAAATTACTGTAAGGTGTGATTTTTGCAGACGATAAAGGTATGCTTGCTAGTAGTGAAGCTGGATTACAAAAGGTTATGGAAGGTCTGAATGTCACAGCATTGAGATATGGCTTGAAGATTAATATACAGAAGACAAAGGTTATGAGAGTGCATAGGAATCACAGGGATGCAAATAACCATTGAATAATACGCGATTGAAACAGGTAAGAAGCTTCAAGTATTTGGGCCACACCATCACGGATGATGGGAAGTGTGAAACGGAAAAAAATGTGGAATTGCACAGGCAAAAGATGCTTTTGGCTTTGGCAAGAGAAAAGGACTACTAACAAATGATTTTGGGAAAAACAGAGAGACAAAGATTGTGAAATCACTGGTCTGATTGACACTTCTGTATAGATTTGAAACCTGGACATTCAAGAAAGAAGATATCAGGAAACTATAAGAATTGAAAATGTGGTTATGGAGAAGGTAGGTTAAGATTAGTCGGCTTGACACGGTTCCAAATGAAGAAGCACTTGGACGAGTCTGTACAGATAGACAGTCAGTAAATGTGATAAGAATTAGAAAGAAAAGCTGAACAGAACATAATATAAGGGTGGATGGTTTGCTTAAGGATGTAATAGAAGGAATAATGCAAGGGGAAAGAGTTAGAGGAAGACCGAGACATTGGATGCTGGATGATCTTATAACAAATTCATATATAGAGATGAAAACGAAGGCTGAGGATATAATTGGTTGGAAGAGTTATATACCATGGACCTGCCGTTAGGCAGTGCAGTAGAAGAAGTATTGACGTAATTGCTTTCTTGAGGAAAGCTTTGCTTCACTTCAGTACATGAATTAGTTTAAAGAAGTTAGTCACAGAGGACAATGACTCACTTCTTTTCTTTTTTGTAATGTTAAAGACATTTATTATTTTTCTTGAAATATGGCAGGTATTAAATTAATACTGATCTGCTTTCAGCCACAAAATTTATATTCTTCTTTTCTGCTGTTTTGTGTGATTTGCATCGTTTTGCTAATTTCATAAAGCCTGCTCTCGTTGGATGACGCTCTCTATTGTTGATACCTAGGGATATCTTGTAGTACTTGAGATCAGTACTTCAGCTGCCCTTTTGTATGTGTAGTTTCTCTCTCTCTCTCGCTCTTAGTGCACTGCCTATTGGCAGGTCCATGATATATAACTCCTCAAATTTCTGTCCCCTGCCTTTTTCTGTATATCAAGTTTTGAAGTAGTTATTAAATCATCCAACATCGCAAGTCTCGGTCTTCCACTAAGCTGTTTTCCTTCCATTCTTCCCTCAACAAATCTTTCAACAAATCATTCCCTTTCAGTACATGACAGGACAGGTACTTTTCAGTACCCATCCAGTTCGTATTTCTATTCCTTATGACATCTCTCAATTGTCTCTTTATTATAACTCATGATTACCACTTCTTCGTACATGTAAGTAAGTTGGTCAGTCCATTTGGTCTTCGCCATTGTTCTCCATAGCCACATTTCGAATGCTTCTAGTTTTCTAATATTTTCCTATCTTAACGTCCATGTTTCACAACCGTACAATAGTTTGGTCCACATTATAGTCCTAACAAGTTTTATCTTCCTGGCTTTCTTCACGCATATAGTTGGTAATTCCTTCCTCTTACTGGAGGCTTCTTTTTGCATTTTATTTCTGTTCCACATTTTTAAAGTTATTTTTTCTAAATTAGTCTAAGTTTTGATTGTTTAGTCTGCCTTGTTGGTATTGATGGTGTATTGACATTGTGCATATATCTGTTTGATATTGCTAATGTGTGTCTGTCGTGAATGATGACTGTAGTTGTCTCTTCTCTTGCATGACTTCTCGTGCTTGCTGTTGGAAGCAATCCTCAATTGTTTTGGTTTTCGGAATTTAACGTCTGGAGGAAGATTTATGACTTGATTGGAGCAGCAGAGCGTGGACGCTCAGTGCTAATGATGTGCTTGTATTTGTGTTTGGCTTGGCCATGTGTAAAACGAGGTAGCTCGGTGTTCTCTCGGAGGGGTGAAGCTTGAGCCTTCTTTCCATACTGTAATTTGTGAATTGTGATCAGTGAAGTGCTAAGTGCTGTGGTCAGTGAAGTGTTATGTGAATTGATCAGTAAAGTGGCAAGTGTTAAGTGTTTATATGGCTTGGCCGTTTACCAAGTGAGGTAGCTCGGTGTTCTCTCGGAGGAGTGAAGCTTGAGCCTTCTTTCCATACTGTGATTTGTGAATTGTGATCAGTGGAGTGCTAAGTGCTGTGATCAGTGAATAAGTGATTTGATCAGTAAAGTGGTAAGTGTTAAGTGTTTGTAGTGCTAAGTGCTGTGATCAGTGAAGTGTTAAGTGATTTGATCAGTAAAGTGGTAAGTGTTAAGTGTTTGTATGGCTTGGCCGTTTACCAAGTGAGGTAGCTCGGTGTTCTCTCGGAGGAGTGAAGCTTGAGCCTTCTTTCCATGCTGTGATTTGTAAATTGTGAGTGCATCAGTGAAGTGTTAAGTGATTTGATCAGTAAAGTGGTAAGTGTTAAGTGTTTGTATGGCTTGGCCGTTTACCAAGTGAGGTAGCTCGGTGTTCTCTCGGAGGAGTGAAGCTTGAGCCTTCTTTCCATACAGTGTGATAAGTGATTGAAGTGATAAGTGTTGTGATCAGTGAAGTGTTAAGTGTGTGATCAGTGAAGTGAAGTGATCAGTGAAGTGTTAAGTGTTGTATGGCTTGGCCGTTTACCAAGTGAGGTTGCTCGGTGTTCTCTCGGAGGAGTGAAGCTTGAGCCTTCTTTCCATACTGTGATTTGTAAATTGTGATCAGTGAAGTGATAAGTGTTGTGATCAGTGAAGTGATAAGTGTTGTGATCAGTGAAGTGTTAAATGATTTGATCAGTAAAGTGGTAAGTGTTAAGTGTTTGTATGGCTTGGCCGTTTACCAAGTGAGGTAGCTCGGTGTTCTCTCGGAGGAGTGAAGCTTGAGCCTTCTTTCCATACACCGTGATTTGTGAATTGTGATAAGTGGAGTGCTAAGTGCTGTGATCAGTGAAGTTTTAAGTGATTTGATCAGTAAAGTGGTAAGTGTTAAGTGTTTGTATGGCTTGGCCGTTTACCAAGTGAGGTAGCTCAGTGTTCTCTCGGAGGAGTGAAGCTTGAGCCTTCTTTCCATACTGTGATTTGTGAATTGTGATCAGTGGAGTGCTAAGTGCTGTGATCAGTGAAGTTTTAAGTGATTTGATCAGTAAAGTGGTAAGTGTTAAGTGTTTGTATGGCTTGGCCGTTTACCAAGTGAGGTAGCTCGGTGTTCTCTCGGAGGAGTGAAGCTTGAGCCTTCTTTCCATACTGTGATTTGTAAATTGTGATCAGTGAAGTGATAAGTGTTGTGATCAGTGAAGTGATAAGTGTTGTGATCAGTGAAGTGTTAAATGATTTGATCAGTAAAGTGGTAAGTGTTAAGTGTTTATATGGCTTGACCGTTTACCAAGTGAGGTAGTTCGGTGTTCTCTCGGAGGAGTGAAGCTTGAGCCTTCTTTCCATACTGTGATTTGTGAAATGTGATCAGTGAAGTGATAAGTGAATTATGATCAGTGAAGTGTTGGGTGTTAAGTGTTTGTAAGGCTTGGGAGTGTACCAAGTGAGGTAGCTCGGTGTTGTCTCGGCCTTCTCTCCATACTGTGCGTTTTTTAGGCTTACTTTCCTTTTAATATCTTTTTGTTGGCCAGTTTGCTTTAACGGTAGTTTTGATTATGCATTCGTTCTCTTTAAAAAATCTGAAAACCTAAAACCTGAAAAACCAACCTTTGCTCCCTCCTGTGTTGAAACAGGATGTTGTTCTGTTCTGATTTGAAATATAGCCTAGTTAGTAGCGCAGTGGATCTTTAGGAAGGAAGCTATAAGGAAACTAGAGGCATTGGAAATGTGGATATGGAGAAGAATCGAAAGGATTAGCTGGACTCGAAAAGTCATAAATGAGGAAGTTCTAGAGAGTTGCAGAGATAGGCAGTTGATAAATGCATTAAGAAATAGGAAAAAGGTTTGGATGAAACTCGTTCTACTAGGGGAAAGTCTACTAAAAGAGGTCATAGAAGACTGAACGGAAGGAATTAGAGGCAGAGACAGGCCGAAATTTGGAATTTTAGATGATATAAAGATCCACTCATATGTGGACATCGAGAGGAAAGCGAAAGACAGAGAAGAGTGAAGGGGTTATACACGTATACCATGGACCTGCCAGAATGCAGTGCACTAAGAGATAGATAATAGCACAGTTTAAAGCGAATTACGAGCTAATCTAAAGTTAAAATGGGATCAAATAAATTTTTAACTTCAGAAGTCTCGCTAAATTTATTTGAAGTTAATATTTTTAGATTAGAATTTTTTTGCTATAAATTGTGAATTTATTTAGAAAATTTAGTATTACTTCCTTGAATATATCTTTATTTTGTTATTTATTGAATTAATTATGTTTTATTAATGAAGTACTTGTTCATAATTATGCTATTTAATAATTTATTAATACATTGTTATTATTTAGTAGTTTAAATAGCAAATAATTATTGTATACCTAATTAAATAAACTAAATTGCTTAATCAATATTTATATTCTGCAGGTTCTGCATATCGTGTTCACGATACTGACATGTATTTTGTATATACAAGTATGTTTATGTATACATGTAGATGTATGTATACTGTTTTTATGTGTGTGTACATGTGTATTTGTATGCATATATATATATATTTTTGTGTATGTGTATGTATGTATATGTATATGTATAAATGTATATGTAAGTATATGTGTATATATATATATATATATATATATATATATATATATATTTATGTGTGACTTTATATGGGTCTCCATAGGTGCCTAGTGTCTTGGGTTAACCCTGGTTTTTGCAATTATGTGCTATTCAATTATTTAACTTTCTTTGTGTCTTTGCTATACAAAATCGAAAGTTTAAATAAATAAAAATATGCTGCTTGTATAGGACCCTGGACTGCTGGTCTACATCTCAATGAGTGCTGATGAATAGATGATATCCTATAATGTTAAAGTCGTTATGAACTATGATTTGATTGAATTTGAATTTTTAAAAATATCTACTTTCAGCTTGCGTCTTCCAATGCGACAAATTGGGCGATGATATTCTGACTTCAACGTGTTAGAGATCTTCACTTACTCGGTGCTTGTATGTGTTAGAGATCGTTAATGGGTGCTTGTATGTGTTATAGATATATCATCACTGGGTGCTTGTTTGAGTGATAGTGATCATCACTGGGTATGTGTTAGTGAAAATCTCTGTATGTGCTAGAGATCTTTACTGGGTGTTTGTATGTGTTTGAGATCTTCACTGGGTGCTTGTATGTGTTAGCTACTGGATACTTGTATGTGTTAGAGATCTTCACTTACTCGGTGCTTGTATGTGTTAGAGATCGTTAATGGGTGCTTGTATGTGTTAGAGATCATCACTGGGTGCTTATATGTGTTAGAGATCATCACTGGATGCTTGTATGTATTAGAGATCATCACTGGGTGCTTGTATGTGTTAAAGATCATCACTGGGTGCTTGTATGTGTTAGTGATCATCACTGGATGCTTGTATGTGTTACATATCATCACAGGGTGCTTGTATGTGTTAGAGATCTTCACTGGATGCTTGTATGTGTTAGATATCATCACTGGGTGCTTGTATGTGTTAGAGATCAGCACTGGATGCTTGTATGTGTTAGAGATCTTCACTGGGTGCTTGTATGTGTTAGAGATCTTCACTCGGTGTTAGTATGTGTTAGAGATCATCACTGGGTGCTTGTATGTGTTAGAGATCTTCACTGGATGCTTGTATGTGTTAGATATCATCACTGGGTGCTTGTAGTGTAAGAGATCATCACTAAGTGCTTGTATGTGTAAGAGATCATCACTAAGTGCTTGTATGTGTAAGAGATCATCACTAAGTGCTTGTATGTGTTATAGATCATCACTGGGTGCTTATATGTGTTAGAGATCATCACTGGGTACTTGTATGTGCTAGAGATCATCACTGGGTGCTTGTATGTGTTAGAGATCTTCACTGGATGCTTGTATGTGTTAGAGATCTTCACCAGGTGCTTGTATGTGTTAGAGCTCATCACTGGATGTTTGTGTGTGTTAGAGATCTTCACCGGGTGCTTGTATGTGCTAGAGATCATCACTGGGTGCTTGTCTGTGTTACAGATCACCACAAGTCTTGTCATCGTCGTGTCGTGTAATGATTTCGCTGTCGTAGTCGTCATAGTCGTCGTATCGGAGTCGTCAGAGACGTCGTAGTCTTGTCGTTTCCATCTGTGTCCTTATGTGTCCGTGTCGAGTCTTCATCGTGTTGTATCGTCGTCTTGTCATCGTCATCTGTGATGTGTCTTGTCTTCATCGTCGCGTTTTTATCGTCATGTCCTTGACGTCATGTTTTTTGTAATCATGTGTCTTTGTCATCGTGTCTTTGTCGTCGTGTCTTTGTCGTCATGTCTTTGTAGTCATGTCTTTGTCGTCATGTCTTTGTCGTTGTGTCCTTGTCGTTGTGCCGTTGTCGTCATGTCTTTGTTGTTGTGCCTTTGTCGTCGTGTCTTTGTTGTCGTGTCGTTATCGTCATATCTTTGTCGTTGTGTCTTTGTCGTTGTGTCTTTTCGTCGTGTCTTTGTCGTTTTGTATTTATCGTCGTGTCTTTGTCGTCGTGTCTTTGTCGTCGTGTCATTGTCGTCGTGTCTTTGTCGTCGTGTCTTTGTCGTCGTGTCATTGTCGTCGTGTCTTTGTCGTTTTGTATTTATCGTCGTGTCTTTGTCGTCATGTCTTTATCGTCGTGTCTTTGTCGTGTCATTGTCGTCGTGTCTTTTTCGTTGTGTCTTTTTCGTCATGTCTTTGTCGAAGTGTCTTTGTCGCTGTGTCTTTGTCGCTGTGTCTTTGTCGTCGTGTCTTTGTCGTCGTGTCTTTGTCGTTGTGTTCGTGTCGTTGTCGTCGTGTCTTTGTCGTCGTGTCTCTGTCGTCGTGTCTTTTTCGTCGTGTCCTTGTCTTCATGTCTTTGTCGTTGTGTCTTTGTCGTTGTGTCTCTGTCGTCATAGTCTTTGTCGTCGTGTCTTTGTCGTCGCGTCATTGTCGTAGTGTCTTTGTCGTTGTGTCTCTGTCGTCGTGTCTCTGTCGTCGTGTCTTTGTCGTCGTGTCTTTGTCGTTGTGTCCGTGTCGTTGTCGTCGTGTCTTTGTCGTCGTGTCTTTGTCGTCATGTCTCTGTCGTCGTGTCATTGTCATCGTGTCTTTGTCGTCGTTTCGTTGTCGTCCTATCTTTGTCGTCGTGTCTTTGTCGTTGTGTCTTTGTCGTCGTGTCTCTGTCGTTGTGTCTTTGTCGTCGTGTCTTTGTCGTTGTGTCTTTGTCGTCGTGTCTCTGTCGTTTTGTAATTGTCGCTGTGTGTCTGTCGTCGTGTCTTTTTCGTCGTATCTTTGTCTTCATGTCTTTTGTCGTCGTGCCTTTTCGTCGTGTCTCTGTCGTCGTGTCTTCATCGTCGTGTCTTTGTCGCCGTGTCTTCAATGTCGTGTCTTCATCGTCGAGTCTTTATCGTCATGTCCTCATCGTGAGTGTCTTTTTCGTCGTATCTTTGTCTTCATGTCTTATGTCGTCGTGCCTTTTTGTCGTGTCTTTGTCGTCATATCTCTGCCGTCCTGTCATTGTCGTCGTGTCTTTGTCGTCGTTTCGTTGTCGTCCTATCTTTGTCGTCGTGTCTTTGTCGTCGTGTGTCTGTCGTCGTGTCTCTTTCGTCGAGTCTTTGTCGTCGTGTCTTTTTCATTGTGTCTTTTTCGTCATGTCTTTGTCGAAGTGTCTTTGTCGCTGTGTCTTTGGCGTTGTGTCTTTGTCGTCGTGTCTTTGTCGTCGTGTCTTTGTCGTCGTATCTTTGTCATCGTGTCTTGGTCGTCGTGTCTTTGAAGTCGTGTCTTTGTCGTCGTGTCTCTGTCATCTTGTCTTTGTAGTCGTCGTTGACGTTGTTTCTTTATCGCTTTTGTCGTCGTGACTTTGTCTTTTTTGTCTTTGTCGTCATGTCTTTGTCGACGTGTCTCTGTCATCGTGTCTTTGTCGTTTTGTCTTTGTCGTCTTGTCTTTGTCGTTTTGTCGTAGTAGTCGTGTCTCTGTCGTCGTGTCTTTGTCGTTTTGTATTTATCGTCGTGTCCTTGTCGTCAAGTCTTTATCGTTGTGTCTTTGTCGTCTTGTCTTTGTCGTTTTGTCGTAGTAGTCGTGTCTCTGTCGTCGTGTCTTTGTCGTTTTGTATTTATCGTCGTGTCCTTGTCGTCAAGTCTTTGTCGTCGTGTCCTTGTCGTCGTGTCTTTGTCGTCGTGTCTTTGTCGTCGTGTCTCTGTCGTCGCGTCTTTGTCTTCATGTTTTTGTCGTTGTTTCTTTGTCGTCCTGTCTCTGTCGTCGTGTCTTCATCGTCGTGTCTTTGTCGCCGTGTCTTCAATGTCGTGTCTTCATCGTCGTGTCTTCATCGTCATGTCTTCATCGTCAAGTTTTTGTCGTCGTATCATAGTCTTCATGTCTTTTGTCGTTGCGTCTTTGTCGTCGTGCCTCTGTCTTCGTGACTTGGTCGTTGTGTCTTTGTCGTCTTGTCTTTGTTGTTTTGTCGTAGTAGTCGTGTCTCTGTCGTCATGTTTTTGTCATTGTGTCTTTGTCGTTGTGTGTTTGTCGTCGTATCTTTGTCGTTGCGACTTTGTCGTCGTGTGTTAGTCGTCGTGTCTTTTTCGTTGTGTCTTTGTCGTTGTGTCTTTTTGTTGTGTCTTTGACGTCATGTCTTTGTAGTCGTGTCTCTGTCCTCGTGTCTCTGTCGTCGTGTCTTTGTCGTCGTGTCTCTTCGAGTTGTTGTATTCGATGCGTCGCCCAACGATCGTGGTAGTCGTCGTATTGTCGTTGTCGTGCCACGTCGTTGTCGTCTTGTCTTCGTTGTCTCTATCGTGTCGTCGTCGTGTTGTGTAATGTTTTCGTCATCGTCTTTGTTTGGCGTCGTCATGCCTCCGTTCATCATGGTCGTCGTGTCGGAGTCGTCGTCGTGTTGATTACCATGTATATGTCATGTCGTATCGGTCATAGGCTTCGTTGTATCGTCGTCGTATCCATCCTGTCTTTAGATGGTTTCGTTGTCGTCATGGTCATCATCGCATCGTTATACTTGTATCGTCATCGTATCAATCGTCATCGCGTCGTCAACGTGACATCTATGTTTTCGCCGTTGTTGGACATTGACACCACATCTTCGTGTCGGTATCGTCGCCATGCGGCCTCCGCCTCGTCGGGTTCACTTTGTCGTCGTGTCATCTCTTGTGTATCGTCGTCGTGTCATCTCTTGTGTATCGTCGTTGTGTCGTCTCCGTTGTGTAGCGTCGTCGTGTCGTCTCCGTTGTATAGCGTCGTCGTGTCGTGTCCGGTGGTAGCGTCGTCGTGTCGTCTCCGTTGTGTAGCGTCGTCGTGTCGTCTCGGTTGTATAGAGTCGTCGTGTCGTCTCCGTTGTGTATCGTCGTCTCCGTTGTACAGTGTCGTCGTGTCGTCTCCGTTCTCCGTTGTGTAGTGTCGTCGTGTTGTCTATCGTCGTCGTGTCGTCTCGTTGTGTCGCGTCGTCGTGTCCTCTCCTTTGTGTAGTGTCGTCGTGTCGTCTCCGTTGCATAGCGTCGTCGTGTCGTCGCCGTTGTATAGTGTCTTCGTGTCGTCTCCGTTGTGTAGTGCCGTCTTTGTTGTGTAGCGACGCAGTGTCGTCTTCGTTGTCTATCGTCGTCGTGTCTTCGTCGTCGTCGACTCCGTCAAGCCATCTGTGTCCGTATCGTGATTTGTCAGCATCTTGTCATCGTCATGTCGAATATTGTTGTCGTCGGCGTCGTCGTTTTCGTCGTTTCGTGGTCTTGTTGTGTAATATTTCAGTTGTTGTCGGGTCATCATCGAGTCGTCATATTAGATGATTCGTACTAGCATCGTGGTATTCGGAGTCTTGTCGTAGTCGTGCCACGCGTTGTCATCTTGTCGTTGTCTCCGTCGTTTCGTCATTGTGTCGTGTAATGTTTTCGTCATCGACTTTGTTTGGCGTCGTCATGCCGACGTCATCAGAGTCGTCGTTTCGGAGTCGTGTCGTCGTCGTGGGGACTATCATGTATCTGTCATGTCGTATCTATCATAAGCTATCATATTTATGTGGCATTGTCCCTGATGTAGACGTCGTCGTATCTTAGGCGTCGTGTCCGTCGTGTCGTGTAATGTTTTCGTTGTCGTCGTGCCGCGTCGTCGTCATGGATGGTCGTGCTGCTTCGTTGACGTCTTGTCGTCACAGTCGTGTCGTCGTCTTGTCGTCATTGTGTCCGACCGTGCGGTGATGTGTCGCCATCGTGTCTTCGTCATGTTATCGTCTTGTCTGCGTTAAAGTATCCTCGTCCTGTCGTCTTCGTCTTGTCGTCGTCGTGTCTTCCTTGTCGTCGGGTCATAGTCGTTTCGTCTTTTCGTCGTCGTGTCGTATATTGTTTAACTTGTCGTCTGGTTATCATCGTGTCGTCATAACCATGTCGTCGTCGTATCATGTCGCAGTTTTGATGTCTATGTTTCCTTTTCGCAGTCGTCGGAGTATAATCGTTGTGGCGTCGTGTCGTCGTGTAGACGTCTTCGTTGTGACGTCTCAGACGTAGGCGTCGTCGTGTCTTCGAAATCGTCATCTCCGTCGTGCCTTTGTCTCCGTCCGTGTTGTGATGTGTCAGCATGTGTCGTCGCCTTGTCTGCGTCGTCGTATCCTCGTTGTCTATGTCGTGGCGTCGTCTCAATCGAGTCGTGATATTTCGGCGTCGTGTCATCGTTGTCGTCAAGTCGTGGTTAGATCTTCGTCGTCGTCATGTCGTGGTCCTATCATCGTCGGTTCGTGGTCATGCCGTTTAACATTTTTTCGTTATCGTCATCTCGTCGTCATACTCATAGTCGTACTCAAGACCCTGTCGTGTCTTCGTAGTCGGGCCGTCATCGTTAAAACTGACGAGCCTACTCGCGGTTAGTTCTTCAATTCAGATATCAGATCTGATATCTGAGAAGAGAAATCTGATTACTTTCCTATCAGTGTTGTATTGAATATTCTCGTTAGTTTTTTAAATCAGCTTTCGCCCGCTCACGACGAATTTTCTCTGATCAGATAACTCTGATCAGATATCTGATATGATCCGATATCTGATCGGAGTGGTCGTTCGTCGCTAAAGGATGCTGTAAGAGGCATTTCTGCATCGCATGTAGTTATCGAACGATGTTGCCTGTCGGTTTTGAAAAGCTAATCGAAGAGTTAATTAATTTTATGAGTAACTAAAGGAGTAGGGATAACCGGAAGAAAGCAATAAAATAATAAATTTCGAGTATTGATAATTTCAGTTGAGAAGAATATCTGTGGATGATTTTAAAGCTTAACTAACAGATTTATCCCAGTCATCCAGGTTAACTTGGCTGGAGCCAGTGGCGATGTCGGTATGATACTCGACCGCAGATCAGTATGTGCGAGATTCAAATCATGGGCTCTCCCGTCACTGACATCGCTTTCGAGTGAGAAAAACTGACGTTACCCTTAGCTTTACCAGCTTTACTTGAGAAATTTGTTTAAATACTCGAACACCAGTTAAACTGGCAACTCGACTAATATGTTACCTATGTCCGGAGTTCAAATCCTGGGATTACCCGTCACTGACATCGCTTTCGAGAGAGGAAACTGACTTTAACATTAGTCTTGCCAGCCTTGTTTAAATAAAACATATCAGTTTAATTCAAGGTTAATTTAGCAAAAAGTTGTCGTCTGGTAATCACCGTGTCGTTATAGCCATGTTAACTTTTGAGCTAATTAAATCGATCGCTGCATATTGCTGGCAATAGATTAATTAATTGATTAATCTATTAATAAATTTTATAGTATATTAGTTAAGTCCATAAATAGACTCTTTCAAGAGGTCTAGTTAAGTTTTAAAATAGTTTTTTTTGTAAAATTCTCCTCAGCTTGAGCAGTGGGTCAAACGGTCAATGCTTATCCTCTCTCGATATATTTCGTTTCGATTCAAAGTAACGGCCGATTTGGTTTGAATTCTTTATTCTTTACAATAATTGGCCCATTGCTTCGTCGTAGTACTCTAAAGTCATACATCCCCACAGCAAAGTTTAATATATTTTTATACCGAATTGTTGACTAGTGTGAAAAAACTGGTAAAGCTAAAGCTAACGTCAGTTTCCTCGCTCGAAAGCGTTGTCAGTGAAGGGCAAGACCAAGGTTTGAACCCTGTTCAACTGATCCACGATCGAATATCTTACTGACATCATCACTGCCTCCAGCCAGTGGCGGATGTACCGTAAGTAACACAGCTACTACCTGCATCGGTTATGAATCAAAATCTATAAGATTTTTTCCGCAAAGATTCAGGCATGCACTTTCAGAAGATTTCGTCAAATCAGATTTTGTATGATGTAGAGCTTCTTTAGCGACACAATTTGAGCTTCCACGTGTTGATTTAATTCTTAAACGACATCTATTGTCGATGTTATACTTCTGGCATAGAGGCTTCAAAGCTTCGTCATTTTCTTCAGGATCATGCTCATCGGCATACTCGTCATCTTCTTTCGCATTTACTACTTCAAAGATGCTCTGATTGTATCTCATCTTGACAGCAACCTCGCTCTGTTCTTCTTGCCACGCAGTATGGTTTTTGTGTAGTTCCTCATCACAATAGTTCCTATGTATCCATTCCCTACAACTGCCCCCGCTCTTGGGTCCGCAATGGTCGTGGATTTCAGGGAAAGATGAACGATGGACCGAAGGGCAGTTGAGGGGTTTGAGCGAATTGTGACCATGCACAGGACAATCGTGTCTTATGTGTCCAGTCACTGGAACATTGTCTGCCAGATATCGAGGGAAGATATGGTGCGTTGGATTCTTCGACCAGTCTACCGGTAATTGACCGAAGGGCTGGACTTTGGGTTCAGAGACTTCGAGGTCGGTTGATCGAATCCCGATGAATCCGTTATAAGTGGCGCTGTCAATCTCGTCGTGGTATGCTGATGATCTCCTGCAGAAGCAGCCAAACACTGAATAGAGTAAGTTGATTTTATCTTGTTAATTTATTCTTAATACAATTAAAGTAGTATATCTCTCTCTAGTGTTCTGCTAGGTATAGGCACACCAATTTCTTTAACCAAAAGTTGATCCAATCATAAAGGCCAATAGAAATTGGCTTGTAGAAATCTGAATAGCCGATATCGAAGGAAAATAATGCTTCTAATGTTGTTCATATTGTCTTCTTCAATTTTTAGGTTAGTCACTGTTTAAAACACGTACAGTTTACGATGTGTCTATTTTGTATTAGCCAAACTCAACTCAGGGTAAATGTTACTGTGTACAATACATTAAATATTCTACAAAAGACTAATTATTGATACAGTTTGCAATGCTTACGACAGTGTTTTATTTTACACACATTATTATTATACCCGTCAGCAAATCACTTATCACGAGCAAATCGGTCAAATGATGGTGAATAAAATGGCTTACTAGCTTTCTCATCTAACTTTATGCCACAGAAGTAACTTTGTACTAAATAACGCTATACACGCAATTTTTCTGAACTTTTTCTGAACAATTCTGGGAAATGTTCGAAACCACTACATTCGAATCTACTTAGTTGTCGAAAGACTACGATATTAATTAGCTTGTTTGAAGATTTGTCAAATAGCACCGTGCTATTCGATTGCCCTAGTAAGTTATTACTGTTGAATCATGTCTAAATTTAATCTCCAATCTATACGAGGTAATGTTTGGGCTTCATCATAATTTTGTTTTTTTGCATTTCGTCATAAATTAATCCAACCTAAATCTTCGTCATCAAAACATCTTCCTTCGAATTTCCGTTTAACTAGAGTTGGGATAAGAATGGACCTTAAAGTTTTCCATTCGTGTTAAAAATTTTTGTAGAAATTTCAGGAGCATAGGCTGAGCCTTGGGCATAGGCTGAGCCACAGTAGCTTGTAACAGACAAAGCTTGTGGGAACGGCAGATCGTAGATGTCAAATCAACGTCATACTTCCGATTAGTACAATTCAGTCCCAGTTTTATGGATTAGGCTATTGATATGAAAATAGAAAATGTATAACAGCAGAGTTTATAGTCAGTATTCCTACTAGCACAGTCGGACACGGTCCATGAAGGGCCACACGAGGTGAAGTAAACCCGATGTTAACGACAGTTTCATCTTCGAAAGCGATATCAGTGACGGGAGAGCCAAAGATTGGAAACTAGCACATACTAATCCGCGATCGGATATCTTACCGACATCGCCACTGGCTCCAGCCTAATACACATGTAAGATAATCTGCGTATTTAAAATATTCCAATAACCAATCATTAGTCTGATATCTGGTGCATAGGACAGAAACAGCCGCAAAATCTCAAAAATTGATAGTTCAATGAACAATTTCCTAGAATTCAATGATTAATGATCGATAGTTACTGATCATTGATTGATAATATAATTCACTGATCAATGATCGATAGTTCACATATCAGTGATCGATAGTTCAATGATCAGTGATCGATAGTTCAATATTAAATAGTCGAGAGTTCTTAGCACAATAGTTAACTCTTCAGTATGTTAAATTATATTTTTAATCTTTCGATTTATTTAATTTTTTACACAGTCATATAGTATGCATATACAACAGACCGTATCCATTTATCAAGTCATTTAAAAGAATCGTAAAAACTGTTCGTTAAAACCTGTGAAGAGAGCAGTTACATAAAACAGCCAATTCACAGGACTGACAGACAAAGTTAGTTCAATCGTACTGTAATTCATACACTGATATATTTAAATAAATAAAATGTAAATTATAAAAGCTATACAAGTCTATCAAGATAAAACTAACGCTCATACATCAAATCAACCACACAATGTAAAAATCTTAGTCAGCCTAGTGAAATATATCTGTGCACATTTTATCACAATATGATTTTATCGGCCCTCTATATATTCTCATACATTCAAATATAATATTACAGGAGCATAGGTAGTACAGTCATATTATACTAACACTATTAAAGCAATGATAAAGCACCTTATCCGTACTAATCCTTCAGGTACAAGAATGCAATTCAATGTATACCCTTTATTCACAAGCATAGCGATAACTATAAAATAGGTCTAAATTCTGCATATGAAAATGAAATATTGCATGTCTGTCTAGGCTACATACGTTAGACATATACAGATCCACATGCATTTAGACAGACAGACATATACAGATCCACATGCATTAGACAGACAGACATATACAGATCCACATGCATATAGACAGACAGACCGATAAAATAAATAATTAACAATACTTTTTAAAACCGCTAAGTTAAATCGGTGAAGAGAGTAGTAAAAATTACAGTGTATTCTTTACCGATGTAAAGAAGAAAGCGTTGAGGCTGAGTAAAGCCTGTTTCTATATCATAAACAAGCACTGTACGTTTTCGGGCTGAAACTCGATTCCAAGTAAAATTATTAACATTATGGCGAACAAAAGGTATCCACGATACGAGTGGTACATCTCCGTGGTCATAAGCCGATCACAGCCCGGATACGCTTCAAGCCAACACAAGTTTACGGTTCGATTCCCGGGTTAATAGCCAATAAGAAAGTAACATTTAGAATGTTAAATCCGAACATTAATAATATATGGCTGTATTACTTTACTTCAAATTAAATTAAAAAACATTGTACTCAGTTGATTCTCACAAAGCAAAATATATTTAAAATCACTCGCGCAATTCATTCCGTCATTTACATGCTGATGCATCAGGAATAGCAGTTAAACCAAACGAGATAACAAACCAGTAGACCCACACATATCAGCGCTTTAGTCATAGTTAATAAATGCACAATATACCAAAACGAAATATAAATAATACTGCAGGAGAAGACATAAACTTGTTAATCAATGTTAAAGCCATCCATAAAAGTACATGACACGACTTAATGCTGTTTATTAGGCTCATTTTGTGATTTTAGTTGAGTGTACCTTTTGCAAACAACAGATGATTTTAAAAGGGCTAATTAGTAACGTTGGTAAACTTATTTGCGTTATATTTTTAACAATTTAGTACACAGTGAATTATACTTTGACGTTTTACCACAGGATTCCTAAAAAAATGGCACACGGTACAACACAATCTAAGTAAAACGATGAAATGTATTTACAACCATTTATACGCATTCACATCTCGCAACGTTGTTATGTCAAATGCCACCTCCAATGCACACATTCTAACTTCGGTTTACAAGCAGACTCGTAAAAGCAAAAGGTTATGACCGTATAAAAACCCAGTTTTGAAAAGCATGGCGTCTGATTTAGTTTTCCACGGCTTTTCTCAGTTTCTAGTTAGTTACCTTTTTATTACAGGCAACGGTTGCAGTACATTTACTATGTAGTGGTCCGGACAAAAAGCAGGAAAATAGTATAATTAAATACAGCACAGCTAAAGCACTCGTCTCATTTCAAAACAGAAATGGAGACAACATAATATCAAAGCAGTTTTCATGTATTCAACACACAGGTTCCATATATAACTGCCAATGTAACAGTTGAGATGCTCTTTAAGCTCTGCTGGCACTAATTTAGAGTTGCACTCAAATGATATCCTATGACGGGATCTTGTAACAAAAGCTGTACAAAACTTAAACTCAGTTTAATGTCAGTCTCAGTATCATGAGAACATTCAGATGGGTCCAGCTGGTTTTCGAAACCACATTCTTAAGCTTTTCAGATTAATATACGATCAACTCACTCATTCAACCGGTACAATACATCATCCTTACACAGCTAATTATTCAGCTTCTTAAAAATTACAATAAAAAAGCCTGATAGTTGATGCTGTTCTGTAACGACTCTTAAAAACATACATCTAAGCAGTTGTCTACTGTCAAGTTAAAATAAAACAAAATGAATTTTAAAATAGAGCGGCTATGATACTTTTATTTACTGTCTATTAAGGAATCAAATTGATAGTCACTTAACTTCTGTTCTGTATCTTTCAATTAGAGAATTCCTTGGTATTTTAAAACATCCAGCGAAACTGTAGCATAACTAAAAACACAGATCTAAAATAGCAAAAAATTGCATTTTAATCCACCTGCTAATTAAAAACAGTAAGAAGCAAAATTGCATCTCTGATCAACCACGCCTACAAGTAAAAGTTTAACGTCTATGTTCTACGCTATTAATAAAGTTATGATTAATTAAATTTAAAAATCAGTTTCAAAGCCTTCAGTGGACATGACTGATATTTGATATATCAACAATGCAGCGTAATAGTGTAGTGATAGAACCAATCCGTCAATAGTTGTATAGTATTACTATACAACTACACTCAATACATATAGTAGTGCAATGCGAAAATTGAGAATGAAGCAGACTAGTAGCCAAGAGCCACAATCACAAACAACCACAATAGTTGTAGCAGTCTAGGATCCTACAAGACAGGAACTAGAGTACCATTTGATCTAAAACCAAAGTCACTGCTCGGCAGCCACAAATCTCTTCAGAGCAATATCAATCTTAGTCGCTTCTTGAGTTCTTGGAGTGGTCAGAGAGTATGGTTATCAACTATCCACAACCCACTTGAATTATAAATAAAAGAGTTTTACGGTCCAAACTATCGAGACTTCACAATCGATAGCGCTATAGCGAAACAGTGTTCATACTCCGCATCGACGCCTCCAGTAGACACGCCTGGGTGCAGGAATGAAAGCGTTGTTAGCCAGATCGACAGGGTGCACAGGGACATATCTGACCTGATGCTCATCAGCCTGAACCGGTGCTCGAGAACTCCATCTCTCTCCTATAGCAGCAACGTCAGGGACCTTCTTGTCAAAAACAACAAAAAACTACTCAGCTTAATGAATCATCATCATCTTCCCTTGAATCCCAGTTTAACCAGGGTCGGGATACGAATAGACTGTCTCAAATCCTCTCTGTCCTACATCACACCACCAGCCAATCCCCTATTTGAGACTTTTCCATTCGTCAGCTTAATGAATACGTTTTGCTAAAAAAGATTCAGAAACAATAAACATTTTCAGTATGCAGTACAATCAGGCAAAAAGCGCAAAAAATGGGAAACTAAGTCAGTTAAAATGTATAGCAAATAATAGAATCCATAAATAAGTTATTTCAGTTAAAATAAAATTTGTAATATCAAGTAGATTTTTCTTTGAATTTTAATTAGTAATGTTTATCCAGAATATTATGACTGACAGTCACAGATAACTTAAACTAAACTAGCTTGCGGTCATTCAGCTCGAAGGCCAAAAAGCTCCTCCAGAAATCACAAATCACTGCAAATCACCTCACAAAATCACAAATCAAATCAAAGCACTTAAATCTCCTCTTGCTTATAATGGAACCGCTATATGGCTATTAGCCATCTCTAGTATTATGTTCATTGCTTACATGCACATGGATATTACGTATGGTGCATGTTGTGATTTAAAATAAATAAATAAGATTAGATTATCGCACGAATCCTCTACGCACCAGCCAGACAATAGGAGGATAGTTGGACAACCAATCAAGCACGACCATCGATCTATTCAGGAGATGATCCAGACCTTGAGGTATCAGTGTAGTTGTAGTCTCCACAAGTTTCTGCATAAGGAATGTTCAGACAATTCATAAGTTACTATATACCTCAATGATGCAAATAAATAGATTACTCATATATAAACTCCGATAGTCAAATTCTTTTATGCACACATAAAAAATTGCGTAAACCAGTTAGTGCGTTTCAGCAGGCTAAATGAATATGGCTCTTTACATTAATAGTGTGAAGTGTGAGAATTAGTGTCACTAATTCTCACACTTCACACATTGAGAACAGTGTCACTGACACTGTTTAATAATTACACACAGCAAGTGAAATGAAACAAATATCGTAACTATTTATTCTTAAATGATAATGTAAAAACTATCGTACTAACATACTACATATGAACAAAATACACAAAAAATCTTTAAATCTGTTACAATATTTTATTTAAATAGGCCTACAAAATATTGCATTTCACATACGTTACTAATACATACTTCTTGTAAAGATATGTTCAACCAATAACAACAGACTAACAACAACAACAACACGACAACGACAACAGACCTTCATTCGCTGCATGATAACTCTCGTCGTCTTGTTGAAAGTAACGCCTTGCTCCCGTAGAGCCGTTATCACAAAGCAGACAAGGCACACGGGCTTTCCTTCCTCACTACGCAGGTTACCATCTCCATCATCGGACAGTATTACTATACTGAACTGAGCGAGCAGCACGTGACATCTGCAGCACAGCAGAGAACTGGCACAAGACATCAAGTCCGTGCAACGTCTTCTCACACTGTTGAACTTATCAACTGTAATGACAATAACCAGAAAATGGCGAAGGAATAATTACATTTATACAGCATAATCATATAACATAGACGATAGATTAACTGTTCAGTTCACTTCAGAACAATACCCTAAATGGTAACCATCATCATTATCATCATCATCTTCCCTTGATTCCCAGTCTAACTAGGGTCGGGATACGAATAGACTGTCTCAAATCCTCTCTGTCCTACATCATATCATCAGTCAATCCCCTATTTGAGACTTTTCCATTCGTTCAAAAATTTGTAGCAATTTCTGGAGCCAACCGAATGCCCTTTCTGACGTTGGCAATGGTAGCCACAGATTTCTAATTTTAAAAGAGCAGATTGAGTAATGCAATGATAAGTGATCAAAATACAAATATATATCACGCAAAGGATTATGTAAATACAATTATATATCAACTTTAGTACATATAAAATTCACAGTTATAGCTACATAATTACTTTTAAAATGAAAGCGTTTAGAAAAAGCATAATAGAGTTAAATCTTAAACGATTTCTTTCTTCTCCGCCAATCAGACCGACGAGTTGATAGCATTTACGCAGATTAGCAGAGAGTCGTGACTTTCAAACCCTGCTAGACTCATTCCGAGAGTAAGCACGAAATCTAATAAATAACTTAATTCTCTCTGAAGAATTTAGTATGATTTCTAGTACGGTGTCACATTATGAGAAAATCTTTCATTAAAAGCCATGGTATAATAACTCATGAGAATACAAATTATGTGGTAATTATTATATTTTCCAATTATTTGCAGTGGTGAAATTCAAATATGAAATAAGTGAACAAGTACATTTACTTAATTATTATTAAGGTTAAGCTTAATTATTATCGCAACATGTAACTTGCCTTGCATGAACTGCTGCAACACATCAGTGTCTTTTCTAAATAGAGTAATCAAGCTGTCCAAGCGATGACTCATTATCATCCAGAAATCCAGATACGTCCAGGACAGCGCATGATAGAGATGGGATCTCACTGATCTCCTATCCACCACCAGATCACTCGAGTCAGTTGAATCCAATGGAATCTCCATAAACTCCCTCTCAATATCATCCTGAAACAATTAAAACAATTCAAGCAACAGTAATTAAATATTTTCAATTGAGAGTATTTTGATCACTGGACTGGCACCGTTTTAACCTTAAAGGAGGAAATGGATATAGGCCCCTTATTATTACTATTAAATCCAATGATTATTAGTATTATTTAAGTTTCAGCTGCCGACTTTATTGCCTTTCGCTGGCATTTCCTGCATATGCTATTATATTAAGATATAATTAATAAATAATATTAAATATAATATATATAATATAATAGCATATGCAGAAAATGCCAGGGAAAGGCAATAAATAGGCACAGCTGAAACTTAAATAATTTTAATATTCATTGGATTTAATAATAATAATAATAATAAATAATGTAATAATAAAACAAAATTATGGTATTATTAAATAATTAGATATTACCCCAGATAGTGCTACTATTTCAGAATGCAGTCATACATAAGATCAATTTTCCTTTCCACTCCAACAATGAAAATCTCTCTCTTAATACACAGCCTACTGGCAAGTCCATGCATATAGTAAATAGAAAAGGTTTAATGCCAATTTCCTCATACTTGGACATGTCAGTGTTGTCCAGGGATTTCAGAGCCACCAGAGTATCTCAGACTCCCTTCAACAAAGCCTCAGCACCCCTACTTAGGCTTTCAAGCAAACCAAGTTGTAGCTGTAAACCTTAATTCACTAGTGCAATACTGTTACTGGTAAGTGGGTACTATCTAATTTGATTGGCTAGTTATCTTAAGTTAATTCTACATTGAATTTAAAATGAATGAGTTGAGTTTCATTTTAGATACATTTGTAACTTGCATACTTTTAGTACTTCCCATATTTCGCAAACAACCAAATTAAAGTTAAATTTGATTGCTGAAGTTTATTTTTGATTTTCAACCGATTCATTGATCCTATGGAATGGGATATTACGCCCCTGGCAATAAAGCTAAGTATAATGTCAGAATTAGTTCAGCTGGGTACAGCTATAAGCAATTCAATACCTGATTATCGACGTCACTGTCTCTGGAATTATTTATAGCAGCAGAATACGGCACAGTGAAGTCGTCATCTGAGGGCGAAAGCATCAGAAAGGCTCCGAGATGTTGCTGAGCTGATGACATGAACTGCAGAACAAATATACATCCAAATTAAATATTAAATAAAAATGTTATTGATTCATTAATCGAATATTATTATAGTCTAAAGCATGCAGATTTTTTTCAAGACATCTTATATTTTATTAAACTAGAATGAAATATCAATGTCATGTACGAATAATACAATAATATTATGAATAATATTGCCAGTGGCGATGCTAGTAAGTACTTGACTGCGGATCAGTATGTGCGGGATTCAATTCCTGGGCTCACCCGTCACTGACATTGCTTTCGAGTGAGGAAACTGAAGCTAACATTAGCTTTACCAACTTTTTAAATATATTTTGCACGAGAAGCACAATTAACATTACATAATACACAGAGCGTTAAAGAAATACTGAGTCAATCAAATATTTTATAAGCTGCTTACTACAACACATTATAAACGAATGTAAAATCATTAATTCAGAAAGTTAAAGAGCATTCACCTCAGATGATGTCATATTTAATACGGGATAGACGTTTGTTAGGTGACTTAGACCACGACAGGCTGCATTGTTCAGCATATCAACTACAACACAATATTGAATGCTAGTTTAGCGAAAAATACAAAACTCAATTATACAGTGTAGTGCAGGATAAGTTGCAAAATATACATCAGGCGCAATACGTGCGTCGGTGCACTTGGGCAGGATGCTGATCCATGTTTGATCGTCAACATTAGTGAAAGAATCAAACAACTCTTGAAATCGTATAATTACAAAAAATTTAACAATTGATATTTCTGGTTAAACTGGGATTCAAGGGAGGAGGATGATGATAATATTTCATAAAAATGATAGTCATACTTGTCAAAATAAAAGTTCTTATGAAATATGAAATTAAATATGAGATAAAATACAGTGAAGAATTAAAGTAAGGTTCCTCACCCCAAGAAGTATAAATGGGGTTGGAATAAATCTACCTTATTTGATAAATATCATAAGGAATAGCAAGAAGAACTGGATGATGGATCATGTTCTGCGAGAAGCTGGTTTACTAAAGAGGTAATAGCAGGCAGAATGGCAAAAAGCAAGGTTAGAAAAGACCGAGCCATGGGATGATGGATGATTTGATAGCTAATTTGTATGTTGATATGAAGAGAAATGCAGAGAACAACAGCATGTGTAAAAGTTATATGCCTAGGACCAGCCAAGAGGCAAAGCACTGAGAGAGAAACTGCCCATATGTCTGGAATGATACTCTCTCTCTCTGTCTCTCTCTTACTGCACTATCTACTGCCATGTACATGGTATATACGCCTCCATTCATCTCAATCTTCCATTTTCCTCTTCATGTCCACAAAAGAGTGGATCTTCAAATCATATAACATGATAAACCGTTATTCTTTGTGGATTCTGCTTATGACGAGGTGCACCCCTTATGCCTTCCTGTGCTCCGACTAACATTAACTGGGCAGGGACGCCATTCCCTGAGGAAACTATTCAGTTTATCCATGATGCAATGATACAACATCATTAAAATGAAAGACTTAATCAGCACAAACATCTATCAGCTATTTAACGTTACATCCAGCAAAAGATATGTATCTGTTTAACATAAAGGACAGTTGTAATCAATCCCCTTTGCTATGTTTGAAAAATTTTAAATAAGATCTCAGAACACTTTTAGCTGATAGTGTTCCAAATTTAAGTACAGAAAAACAACAATTACCTCTTAATAAATAATTTTTCATCAAAGCAACAACACTAAAAATGACTTGCCCACCTTGCACAGACTAAGATGGAATATACACATACATTAAACCTTATTTAAATCAAAAAGTAGTTGCAAATCATAATGCTCAAAAAACCTTTATACCCATAGACTGCGATAACAGGCAGTATCATACTTCATTAGATTTTCCCAAAAAAGTATTATGTACAAAGCAACTTAAGTAAATATGCTAAGCAATTAATTAGACTAAAATTTAAGTGAAACCTATACCAAAAAATATCAGCAATTGTGTTAATCGGTTTCAGCCATTTTTCTACTACAACAATAACTAAAACTACTACTAATAAATTATAATTTATATTATGATTAATTATAATTATAATTAACATCAAAATGTATCACATTAGGACAAGTTCAATTTCATAGAATACGCTACATAATGAAATCACAAAACCATAGGCACAAATAAAACGAGAAGACTAGTTACTCGGTTCCTGCAGCAAATTGACGACAGGCCGAGCGGCAACAGCCGCAACTCTCAGTCCCATCTCACACGTCTCACACGTTAGCCACGTCAACAGGTTGCTCTTCTTCTTCTCCTCATATGTCGTGCTAACATGGCGGAAAGCACCCGACAAAATAGGAATGTGGCACACTTGCCGCACGAAGTTCTCGCTTTCACTTGCCTGAGGTTCCATGGATCTGAGTACACTTGTTTCAGTTCTTTAAGTTAAATGATATTGTATACTGCTCAAGTCTGCGTTCTTCTCAAAATACTGTGTATAAAATCCGTTTTTGTTCTAAAAAGGAATTAGCGGCCTTGGAATAATGCATATAGAGCTAAATTTTAAAAATCCTACAAATATAGAAATTAATTTCATAACTATTATATACCATTTAAACAATATAACATTATATGATATATAAATACAAACAATATATATTATATGATATATAATTACAATATTAGAGAGAGGGACCATTGGAAAACAGCCCATAACTCCAGCATGGGTAGCTGTTTAAGTAAGACAATGAACATGTGGTATTTAAACAAAATCTGCAATAACAGGTATCAATATTTCCTAACTGTGCATGTTGTAGACTCGCTAATAATAATACAATAGTAATAATGGCTGCGGTCTGTTAATACTCCTTCGCTAATGCCAGTGTGCAATGGGGCAGAACTTTGACATGCAAATGGTATATTGCATCAATATGACAAAAAAATTCGATATATTATACGTATTGTATCCAAGACATTGAATAGCCTAATCGCTAAATGGATGAGTCATAACAGACGACCAAACAAGAACTGAGAAATGCAATTGGAAGCCACCTTGAAAGCCGTATTTTTCCGCTCTAAAGGCTACATAAGATATGGATAAGCCTAGCCTTTTGGGAGGGAAGGGAAAACTGTTGATCTTTAGAATACTCTTAATGAAGCATAGAAGCAGAGTCAAAGTAGGAGTAGGTAAAATTGAACTTTCCACTTGTCAGAACACTAGAGATGTTAACAGATCTATCTTGAAAATTGCGAGTTGAAATTTAAAGTTTCAATTAACTTTTTATGTTAATTTTGTTATCATTTCAGTTAACATATATATATATATATATATATATATATATATATATATATATATATATATATATATATATATATATTTCTGTCATTTCCGAAAATTAGTCAAACTCACTAAACATTGTTATTTATAACTATCTAGATAGGGACTCTACTCATGGGCCTAAGTACAGAGCAAAGAGATGCTTCATTACACATAATAAGTAGTGATGAATGATTAAAAGCGTAACATTACAATATAAAATACTATATTTATTAGTGAATAGTTGATACTTTAGGCTGTACTCTCTGAGACTGAATGACTTTAATTACAGAAAAGTTGAGCATTACATTACTAAGATTTACATTATAAAGCAGATAATTCATGTTATAAAATATAATTTTATTCTTTTCTAACATGTGCAATTAAGTGTCTGTTAGTAAATGTAATTTAGTATTGCAAAGAAGTAGTAATTCTTAAGTAATACTACATATTGTAGAATGCACCTACACAAAAAGAGAAAAACATGTAATTTAAGGTAAATTTAAGCATAAATTCCAAGATAACAGCATGTTACATCCAGGTTCAATAACATTAAATCTTTACAAATAATGAGCAATTTCTTGTTGGAAATGCTCGGCTTCTCAAAAGCAATACCTCGCAAAGCGTACATAAAGATCAAATGCTGTGAAGTTGCACAAAAATATAAAACCATATGCAAAAAATGCAACTACACGCACAAATATTATGAAACTATATGCAACAAAAAACCGCACGAAAGAAGTGCTAATAATGTCCTCGCCTAACACGAAGATATTATTGTGAAATAATTCAGAGTATGAAATAAATAATAACATTATTACGATAGCACGAACACAATGCATAGTCAATACAGGTAAGCCAGCCACGGAGTAAATATTAAGCCGTTTACACTAATATGATTACATCATTAGATTTTACGCAAAACTTAAAAATGTCTATTCTCAGCCAATCCGCTACACCAGATATCGCAACCTACACAAAATAATACTATATAGTTAATGCATTGTAGATTTAAAAATTACACAGAAAATAATCTGACTTTTACCACACAATAGTTTGAAGGCCTTGAAGTATCGAAATAAACGTAAACAAGTAAGATGCCCGACTTACACACCGCAGCAGATCTGAATTTAATACATGAGAAATCACGATATTATCAGATTCTGTTTGTTATTAGACTAAAAATTACCACCCTTTGCCCTTTTAGGTTTTATTCAGCTCTGACCAACTCCGACCATAGCATTGCTATTTACATGGCGGTATTTAGCGCACTTGGATTAGTTGAGCGCCAATAATCGAAGTTAAGCTCCAGCGGTCTTGGTTAGTACTGTGTGGATGACCACTTTGGAAGACCTAATGTTAACAGGTAAGAAGAAAAATCCCAGGGTGATGGAAGGTTATTCTTAAATCCGCGCGGGCTGCAATTGATACGCCATTGAAGGACAACGATTGCAACGATTCGGATTACTAATAACCATGGAGAGGACGGTGGAAATGGGCCTTAAACCCAGAGTGCCCAGTGTTCCTGCCCCAGAGTGCCGTTATGAAATTTGCACTACATGATTTTGCTGATGCGACAGTATATGATGTTGGGTTTCAGTTATCTCTAAATAACTATCATTTTATTTTAATAGAATTTTGTATATTTATTAAAATGACAGTCGCTTAATTGTTTTGAGTAATCATAGAATTTGAAAAATTACTTAACTATCAGTTAGTTAACAATTAATTAGAGGTTATTCTTAAATCAGCTCGATACAATATATAATTTAATATATTACAGATTTATATATAAGACATATTTTTCCTAAAACGAAATTTGATTGTCCACCAAAAATCCTCTAAGTCAATTAATCTAGAGCATTACATAGCCACTATTTCTTGAAGAATAGTTTCATTTCGTTAAATGCCTTCCTCTTTTATCTTTCCTATCCACCCAATATTCATGAACTGCATGAGACCAACACGTAAACCGCCATTCCGCTATATGCATGTATGTATACCTATTTACCTTAATTATTTCCTTGGATTAAACACCCAGATTTTCCTTCGCACCATTTGCTGGCCCCCGCTTCCTTCTCATCGGTTTCATGCAAATTCATGGTTGCATGATTTGTTCCATAGTGCTCAATGTTGTCATGGGCAACTACATGTACATGTATGTATAGTGTTTAGTTTTACTTGTAGACTTGCAAGGTTGATTTCCAGTAAGCCTAACAGTGCAACATGTTGCATGCCGTTGACGACATTAGCATACTAGAATGCAGTTGATGATCAATTTATTATTATTATTTTGTTGTTAGGCTCCTAAATATATCCTAGCATAATAATAATAATAATAACAACACACATTATAGTGAAATGATCAACTACGTTGATATCTATCACTTTTAATACCGCATGCTAAATCCGTAAGGCAATTTTGTCCATTGTCCGTTGAGCCAGTCAAGTGAACGTCCGAGATTTTACTCTCAGATAAACGCGACTGGGATACGAACCCACGATGGTTCAATTCACCTCAGGATCTGTCATTTAAAACTTCATGACGTTACCCCTACGCTATAGAGACATTCAATACGACTAGCTGTACGTAGCAAAGCTCACAATCGTCGATCATTGGAGAACGGCTTTCAAACAATTAAAATGTAAGAATTTTTAACTTTTGCAATGCCTTAATTTTTACACTACAGCTGGACTTCTAATTTCGAAACATATATATATATATATATATATATATATATATATATATATATATATATATATATATATATATATATACATACATGTAGTACTACTGCTACATTAAACACATGATTCACTTATAGATGTACAATAGAGGATACACTGGATTTTCCCGTTTTCTCTTACGCGAGTCATTGCTTGCAGCGGACTCGATTGCCACAAATACGGACCTGGAGTGTAAAGCTGACGGAAGTACGATGTGTGTGATGCAGATAGAGTTGGAGAGAGTTGGAGATGGAAGCCGATAGCCGGGTAGTGAGGATTAGGCTTACTATTGCGCACCGTGCTAATACATTAAATTTGTTATCTATTAATAAGAATAATATAAAGGATAAATTACACTACATGTGGGTAACAGTATGTATACTTCATTTTATGCAACATTAGCTTCTAAGCTAAGTAAAGAGCACAGTAAAGGCAGAACATAATAAAACTGCAACAGTATAGGCTGCACATAGTAAGACTGCAACAGTATAGGCTGCACATAGTAAGACTGCAACAGTATAGGCAGAACATAATAAGACTACCACAGCATAGGCTGCACATAATAGGCCTAAGACTTCCACAGCATAGGCTGCACATAGTAAGACTGCCACGGCATAGGCTGCACATAATAAGACTGCCACAGCATAGGCTGCACATAATAGGCCTAAGACTGCCACAGTATAGGCTGCACATAGGAAGTCTAAGACTGCCACAGTAACAGATATGGGCTAATTGTAGGCCTGAAGTACTGAGATCTTCTTCAGTAAATGTTAAATTAGTGAATGTTGAATTGTTAAATTCTTATTTATGAATTATCTAGAATATAAAATGTAATTAATTAACTGCACATGTTATGCGTTAGCCAATATGCATATAATGATTACTATAGTCTAGATGCAAGCCGACTAATTCTTCAATGACATGGCATATATACTGCACATAGTACAGTCTAACAACCTAGCACACTGTTCATCTGTTAAGGATTTATAGCGCTTTTTAAAATTGGTGATAAATGGAGAATGCTTTTATTACTATTATTATCAAAAACCCGTTGTTATATAATATATCCATCAAACTGTAAATGAAGTTACATATATATTAGTTCCGAATTGCCATTTAAAATTAACATTCTGTTGAGAAGATCCGGCTCAATTTGATGACAGTTTATAGCTTATTAGTACAGGTACAGGTAGGTACAGTGTAAGCGAAATCGGGAATAATAATAATAATAATAATAATAATAAAGGCTTAACGTCCGTTTCCTCATACAATGATGATGTCAGGGACGTCGAATCAGTACGAAATAAAACCATCAAATAAAAGGATAAGTAATTAAATCTTCATCCATACATATGTAGCAACATGCATTTGCCTTGCATTTTCATGGGAATGTTGATATAGATTTTTTAAACTTAACTTAAATATTTTTTAGAACAAGGATTTTGTGATAATCCATGGCAAGCCACTTAATTGTCGCACTACGACAATTTAATATGTTTACGGTAGTTAAATGTAAATGTAATGACATCTCCGCTGACAAATCTTGAATCGGAATAAATTTGAATTAGGGGATCATTCGCGATGAAATCTATTTCCGATTTTACTATTCTAGAAAAATAATTTTCTAAGCAATGAGAAAAACCCGAATAAATAGCGTAAAATTCTGGAGCTTCAATCTGCAGAATAGTTCAACGTTGGCATGGTTAAACCGTCAATCAGTCACGTGGCTAATAGTCTGCTATCTTGCCTTATTTCTGGGCTTCATTTTGCCCTCACGTTCTTCCCAATCCCTTATATCTTCACAGCCTGTCCACTTCACTCTGGTAACTACTCCAGAATTGGGCTACACTGCCACAACGCTTTCTTCCGACGATGACGATGCGTCCGAATGTCCGCGAGAGTGTTTCTGTAACAGCATGAACAAGATGGTTTACTGCTCCAGACGTGGTCTTCCAGTAATCCCTGGCGGAATACCGTCGGATAGCGTCCAGTTGAACCTCAACGGGAACGTGTTTACGTCCAGTCGACTGAGTAGATACAACCTGTCACGCTTCCATGAGCTGGAGCACTTGTATCTGAGTGAATGTGGAATAGAGAGCATAGGAGAGGACGTGTTCAGGGACCTGACTAAACTTCGATGGCTGGACATGAGCAACAATCGCATCAAGGTTTTTATTTGATTTCTATGTTCTACAGAAAGAAAACTTTATAATATAACATGGTAGTATATATGTTTGCTTAAAATTCTTCAAACACAGATAAACAATTGTGTAAGTAGACAAATCAACTGTTCAAAGTGTGAATCAACATATGTAGCATCAAACAGAATATAAAATTTGCTCACTGCGGCCATCAGAGAGAGCACTGAAGTACCCTAACGAGCTGATAACCGTATCAACAGATCATCAACAGAATTTTGGTATCTTCTTACGAAATATTTTATGTAGATTTTGCATACTCGTATTACTTGAAACGTTAATAGTATAATATGCATAGCACACTGATATTATGAAAATGATAAGAATTTAGGCGAAAGTGCAGAAAAATGAGAGATATTTAGATAATTAATTTAATTAAACTGAGTCAATTAAAAACTTCTGTTGCCAGCCAAAGTAAGAGACTTCCGATCAAGTGAATAATTATCGCCAATTCTTGGATATCTTCAAGAAACAGAACTTAGTAAAATAATAGAGGGTTAATTACAAACAACAATACAGTGTTGACCACAATTGTTTCCTCACATTTGAGGCATTGGTCCTGTATTTAAAGTTATCTAAAATGATATGAAAACGGAGTCATATAATGTTTACCTGTTTTTTTACATACGGGATATAAAATAAATACAAACACTGCAAGGACCGTTTTGAAGACAAGGCTTCATTCATCTGGTATAGCTAAAAAGTAAAGCAAATGATAACGTCAGTTTCCTCACTCCAAAGCGATGTCGGTGACGGGCGAGCCCAGGATTTGAACCCCGCACATACTGATCCGCGGTCGAATATCTTACCGACATCGCCACTGGCTACAGCCTATTTATCACAGTATAGCTGACGTTATACGGCGAGTCTCGGTGTGGTTTTTAGTATAGAATAGCATTTTTTACGATTAAATACGTGGGTTTTGCACAATGCATTCATAAAGGCAAATTTACGTCAATCCATTAATCCTTTTGCTCCCTAAGGGTTTACAACTGCAGACGTAAATTCAATTAATATCATAAAACGTTGTATCGAATACCGGTAGATGAGTTCGTTAAAGAACTTCAAGTAATTTTAAACTACTGACTTCTAAATTATTTATGTTACCGACGTCAGATCTTTGAGCGCATATATATAAACCGTATTGAAATAATAATTTAATATTTACAACTCTCACAGAAATATAAACTTTTTACGTAAGAAAATCATTCTGAGTTGTAATAAAACAAAGAGCAATACTCCATGCACTTATGGGCTTAACTTATAAAACTTTCATTTTTTAAATGTCTATTTCTACCGTTTTAAACTGTCAAACAGCTCATCGAAGACTACACATTTCGGGGAGCCAAACTTCAACATCTATTTTTGAACGGCAACCGTCACATACAACTCCGCCCACTTTCGTTCCACGGACTGGTGACCACGGGTCTCTACCTGCACGACTGCTCCCTATCAGGGGTCAGACTGGAGGTGCTCGAGCCCATCAGAGGCTCTCTGAAGTACCTCTGGCTCAACGGCAACGAACTCGAAGGATTGGACGATAAAATGATGGAATTAATAAATGACTTGCAGCACATTAGAATCAACTCCAATCCTCTTAGATGTGACTGTGACGCTCTTTGGCTCAAAGAACTCTACGACAAAAGTCCGGCCACTTTTCGAGGGGCTCCACCCCCGTCTTGCCTGACCCCCGCTCGATTAAGAGGTCGACTGTTCAACGAAACAACTCAAGGGGACTTCACCTGCCACCCCCCAATGTTCCGCAGGGTCGAGGCTGCCTTCAACGGGACCGCTGGATCACTCCGCTGCAGCGCAGTAGGAAACCCCGCCCCAGTTCTCTACTGGGTCCAACCGACAGGGAGGATTTCCGTTTACGATAAGCCGTCGGATGAGTCAGCTCTTGCAAATGAGGGATTACTGGAAGTGGACCCGCTTAGTCCGGATGTGAAATTAAACGGAATGTTTATCTGCATAGCCACTAATTCTGCCGGAAACGTTACTTTTACGATCAATCTTCCTCAACCGGCTTTGAAAGATAGAAACAAATTAAGCATATTTAGCAATAACGGTCTTTCCGTTCCGAGCAGTTTAATATTCAGTGGAAATAGAACTTTGCAGCCTATGTCGTCTACAAAGCACGTTTCCGTATATAAAAATCAAAATCACGCAGCTTCCACTTCATCTGATATTTCTGTAACTGTGTCACGGCGACCTATTATCTCCAATTCGCATCTAGTGACTTCACCAGACAGCACACACTATGATGACGTCATAGTAGCTTCTAATCCACCTACGTCACTGTACGACGCTTCGTGGAGAGATAAGACATTCACGCTTTCTGAGTTAGTAGGAGCGGCCGTTGCCACTCACATATTAACTATTCTCATTTATTTAGCCGTGGTGGCAATGTGCTACTGGGCTAAGTGTAGAGCCAGGCGGCATTTAAGAAGAATCCATCAGGGTAATGCTTGCTTTTTGGATTTTCCGCCGACAGATAGCAGCAGCAGTAATTTTCGACAGGGTGAAAGTAAACATTCCACTTTATCGCCCTGCAGTGTTGCCCTTCTCCCTGAAACTGTCTGTCTGAACGGATTTGATCATCGGTACTGCAATCATTCCTCATATAGCTAATTACCTCAGTCGAAAGTCACGATACACTTTAAGCTCTTAAAAATAACAAATTTAAAGTAACCGTTACACTTCGCCTTTTGATTCTGAAATATTACTTTTTAAAGAAAGATTTTCTTCTATGGGCGCCTCTTTGCAACGAATATCCATTCCCATCTTTTCAGTAAAATAGCTACGTCGTTAGAACAGTGGCCGGACTGCAGGAATCTGTAAGCTCGAATGCAAGTGGATTCGTTTTTGACAGTATTCTCTAGTAGAGAAGAAGTTTCATACGTGTACTTTTATTGCTATTTTACTTAATTTTAAAAGCATGAAACAAAAAAAATTGATTGAGACTAAATTGAGATAAAAATTCTGTTATATTTTCCTTCCTTTTTGGGTGAATTCTAGAACTTAGATCAGCAATGATAATATGATTAATTTATTAAAGGATTTAGTTAAATATTAGATCAATCACTGTACCTCCTGCAGATACAACAGTTTTTATCTGGACAATTTGCGTAATTATTTTTATGCAGAAAAAGAAATGTATTATGCAGAGTGTGCTTTAATCCAGGTAGTAATCACTTGTAAAACTTCTTAGCGTAGACAGACCAACCGGCTGACAAGTTAGAGGGCATTCATATTTAAACTTCATGATTTGAGATTTGCCGCAGTCACAAAGTGGTAAATCACGAATAACCCAGCGAACTCACTTTCCTGCATCTTCCACGACCCATACGGAAACTATTCAGGTGGCTTCAATTTAAAACTACAAATATTAATTCTTGGAAGCTCTTTTGACGGATCCTGAATCGTAGAAATAATTGATGACAATTTACCATTACTAAATACAACATTTCTATTCATGATATAGTTAGATTATGCACCATGTAAGTGAATTTCTAGTCATTCAAAATATCTAAATCAACATTGTGTAACTTGCAGAACATTTAGGCTTATGCGATAACCATAGGCCTAAATAATATCATAACGTATACTGTTGTAATAATTTGGGTTTTCTAAACGCCGCTTTATGACTGGTCAATTCTATTGTGAGCTCTGTTTAGTTTTAAACTTGTCGCCTTTAGCAGAGACGACTTATTGTAATATTTGTAATACTTCAGTAGGCTATATTTATATTGTTATTGTAAATGTGGAGTACAATTTAAAGCAATACATGTACAGATATTTGCCTTAGCAGTTCGCTATTAATGTTTTGACAGTGGTTCATTTCGGGGCATCTTTGGACCGATGATTTATTATTGAAAATAGTAAATGGAGTAATAATAATAATAATAATAATAAAGGGCCGGACGGCATAACTTTAGTGCCCTGGTACAATGGTAAATGTGCGGTATGGGACGTCACGGTCATTGACACTATGGCAAACACCTACCTGAATACAATTTCAGTCACTGCCGGTGGAGCTTCTGAACTAGCCGCCTCTAAGGAAATGGATAAATAACATGGTCTGTCCATAGGGTATGAAGTTGTTCCGGTGGCCATTGAAACCATGGGCCCCATGAATCCCGATGGAGTTGACTTCATTAATGGCATAGGCAGACTTATTGCAGAGCAAACCGGTGATAAGCGAGAGACATCTTTTCTATGGCAAAGGCTATCCGTGACTTTGCAAAGATTTAAAGCAGTCTGTTTCAGCAATTCTTTTAAGCCGCTAGATGAACTCGATTAGCCAGGCGGCGATTCAGCACATTGCTTGAATCGTTTTTATCAAACTTTGGGTTCTTTACACCCAGGTAAATATATATATATATATATATATATATATATATATATATATATATAACAATAATAATAAATATAATACAAATTCTTGTAATATTAAATATAGTATAGTAATAATAGTAATAATCATTATAACAACATTAATAGCATCAAAAGAAACATCAGCTGTGACAATAATCATACGGATAATATCCACTATCAAAATAATAATTCCTACTATCATATTCTTTTGAAATATTAGTAAAAATAAAGTAAAATTCAGATTCCTGTTTCGAAATGGGCCAATTCTTGGATATAAACTGGATTTGAACCATGCACCAACTATTCAGTTGCTGAGCACTTCATCGATCAATATGACTAGGGGTTAGATCATTTCGACAGCAACAAAACTAACAAATGAAGTGATGACTTAAAATAACATAAAAGAAACGATATATATATAAATAAGTATGATAATTTTAAAATTGACCAGCAATGAATAATTTCATGATATATAAAATCCTTGTAAGTGATCAGTGAAAGTGCTGAATGGTAAGTGATAAGTGATGAGTGATATGTGATAAGTGATATGTGATCAGCGATAAAATGGTCAGTGATAAGTGATAAATGATCGGTGATAAGTGGTTAGTGACCAGTGATAAATTATGAGTGATATTCATGTGATCAGTGATAAATGATCGGTGATAAGTGATGAGCGATAAACGATAAGTGCCGCCGATCAGTGATTGGCTTGTAAATCAATCTCACTTCTTAGGATAGAAAGATGGAAAGGAGGTAGTCTGAGAATGTTTATGAAATCAGCGTTGCAGAATGATGGAAGAGAAATTTAGGCAATTCGAATACCCGAGCAAGTCCGATGTAATACATTCTGAATGTTGCACAGATTTCCACTCGACTTGCCAGCTGACCGATTTGATTGATCCATTGCCACAAACGATTTACTTCTCCCCTCACCCTCTTTTCCTCCCTCTTCCGCCATGTCTTATCAATCCAAGCAGGACCCCTCAAGGAAGTCTGGATGTAGGAGGGGGAGGGACGACGTTTAGACGGATTCTAAAGATCGTCTTCTGATACCACTGAATTGACGGGAAAAGATTTATCTGTGCGAATATGTATATTAAAATAAAATAGCTCTACATGTATAAAATTTCTGTATAATGTCTCTTTACAAGAATTAGTATGTTTAGTTCTTCGATGCGGTAATATTTATATATACCGCTTTTCCAATTCATAACAACCAGTGCAACGATCAGTTTTGTAATTATGTCAACGTTATTGCATGTACTATATATAAACGTTAATTTTATTGCAGTTTAGTCTAATATTAATTATGTATGTATAACCTAATTTTTAATAATAACATATAGGCAGGCCTATACCATTTTTATTAAATTAAATAGCGATGGAAAATATTCATTAAATCACAAGTGTTCGAGCACCGGTATCATTGTGGTCTTTGTATTTGAAATATTATGGTTTCCCTAAGGATCCTGAACTTAATATAAATTTTTGTTAAAAATGTCGCTCTTTTTTTGTAAAACTGCTCAAAAATGTATGAAACATAATATTTATGAGGATCTCATAATTTATAAGATCCTCATCTAAAATGCAGTTTTATCAGATCCAAAATGGCATCTCTTCTCAGTTAAAAACTGAGACCATTAGAATATTAGAACTTGGAAGGCATTGCAATTATATAATTGAAAATAGGTAAGGCACATGGTAAATTTAAAGACATTACGAAATACGCTGTTGGATGGCCGAAAGGACAGCAAGCTTGCCTGAGAAGCAGGTGGACATAAGGTTCGAAACAGTCGGATCGTCTCTGACAGAGTCCTTTGCGAAACAGAAACTGACGTTGAACTTATGTTTATAGGCCTACAATTTTTAAAAATTGTCTTAATTTCTTATCTAGACGGACATTGTGGCTGCAGTTTTTTCGACGATAGAACCTGCCTCAGATATTGCTCGGAATTTCGATTACCATTTCGCAGAGGATTAACGAACAAGTTGAAATGGAGTTTCTAGAGCAGTCGATTCCCAGCAATAAAGTCTTCATCCGGGGGGTTATGACATCCAGAGGTCATCTAGAGGTCACTCTTTTGAATTAACTTCTTCCCGTCAATATTTCTTCGCACAATGCAAACAGTAGCGTTTTCCCCGGATTTTCTTCAACACTATTGTTTTGCTCAGCTCTAGTCTACTTGTATATAATGAAATTCTGATTATATGGTTTGTTTTCTTTAGCTCTCTTTCATAGCTTAAAGTAGCAGTACTTCAGTAATATCAGCTTTAGAAATATTAGTTGTATTATTATTATTATCATATTTTATTATTTTATTTTTCATCTTTTTTACCCTGTATGTAATGAATCCGAAGAACCATATTATTATTATTATTCTTATTATTATTATTATTATTATCATCATTATTATTATTTTAAATGCCCTTGGCTGTAAAGGGCCCTGGGCTAAAAAATAAGATAAAAGAGACTTTATTTAATTAAAAGTTTTTAAAAAAAGCGATTAAAATAATTCCTCTGCACTCTGGGAAGCCGCTTTAGCCAAAGTGCCACTGAAGCAGACTGCATTGAATCGCTGGAGAGCAATAGACAGTCGCTGCCACAGAAAAGATTTTTCACGCTTATCACCAGTAATGGCGCTGGTCCTCCTGCCAAATATTATTATTATTATTATTATTATTATTATTATCATCGTCATCATCATCATCATACTGAAGATTTAGCCACAATTATTATTATTATTATTATTATTATTATTGTTATTATTATTATTATTAACATTATTAACTGTAATTATTGCAGAATCGTTTCAGTGTTTAAATTAAATTAAGATAGAAGGAGCCTTATATGATTCATTCATATTCATAGAACTCCACCTCAATTTTTTAAATCTTCAAATTAATTGTACATTTTCCAGAATATTACTTCCTCAGCTATTTTCTAAACAATTGTTTATAGGTGGTACACTCCAGACCCATTTCAAACTATGATTTACTGCGCATTAAATGCCTGCCTTTCCCTAGCTATAGGCTGCATATAAGGTAATGAATAACGCATAGACTTTGTGAAAGGATTAACTTGTTGATCTAAGGAGTGTTCTTATTGAGCGAGAAAACAGACTTTGGTTATTAATACGTACCTTGAACCTGCCACTTGGCAGTGCACTGAAGAAGAAGAGAAAAGCCTGCATAATAGAAGTCTTAAATTCAAAGTTTCAAACTATATTCTTGATATCAAGGCACACTATAGTAAGCATTAACAAGTGGAGCAATGCAGAGTCTAGATCGACTCCATAGCGGTAATTAAGACTATTCGCACGTCCTTTCTAAGATTTCTATTTATCAAAGTCAGTTTGAGAGATGAATTGAAATCAATTTTCCAAGGCGAGATGCAATCAATTCTTGAATAAGCTGAAATGAAGTTCTTGACGGATGAGTTCAGCTACATGGAACTATACAATTGAATCCTTAAAGTCTGCGATTGACGGATGACATTTGGAGAGATAGCTGAGAAAGAGTGTGCAAACCTATTTCGACAGAATATAAATTAGATTTATCTTTACTGCTGATTTATATTATGAGAAATTCTGGAGAAGAATTAATGCTTTATTATATACATGAAGATTACTGGTTCGGCTGAATAATCAACTTCTGACGGTTAATTTCAGACGTCTTCATTTAATGTAGACACAAAGCCCGAAGCGTAAATATTGTAATTTAACTTGCCTAGACTCTTAATTCTCAGTAGTCGTATCTTTAACTAATGATTAAAGTGACCTTAATCAAAATCAAAATCAATTGATTATTTGATTTAAAAAATGATTTATTAATTTGCAGATGGACTGATAATTTATTTATAGATTTTTTTAGATATTAGTCAAATTTAAAATTATGAGACAGAAAATGCTAATTTATTAGCACTACTGAACTTCTGTGTCTGGTAAACCTCGTCATAAGCAGAATCCCAAAGAATAGTGGTATATCATTTTGGATGATTTAAAAGTCCACTCGTATGTGGACATGAAGAAAAAACGGAAGATAAGACGGAGAAGAGTGGGGGCGTTATATACCATGGACCTGCCAGTGGGCAATGCACTAAGAGAGAGAGAGAGAGAATGAGAAAGAAAGAAAACTAATAAATTCAGTTATCTGTTGTTGTTTGTTTGATTGATGGATAGATTTAGCAATTATCTAACTTATTCATTAATTGATTGCATAGTTGATTAGCTTCTTGATAAATACAAACGTATCTTCTTGACTCTGAATGAATAAACATAGAACATCTTCATGCAGACCTATGCACTAGACCTTCGCTTTGATATCGTAAAGGGTCATCGCCGAGTTTCAGAGTCAGCAAATTCGACCGCTGTCAGGGGCTGAAGGTCGAGTACTAGGGTAGGGCCAGAAGCTTCAATACCAGGGATAAGACTTGAATATCAGGGGCTGAGACTTGAATATCAGGGGCTGAGACTTCAATACCAGGGGCTGAGACTTCAATATCAGGGGCCAAGACTTCAATACCAGGGGCTGAGACTTCAATATCAGGGGCTGAGACTTCAGTAGCAGGGTCAGTCGCATGAGTACCCTGAACATAGGCTTAAGTACCAGGAACATACATGTAGGCTTGAGTAACAGGGACATAGACTTAGGTAACAGCGACATAGACTTAAGTACCAGGAACAAAGGCTTGAGTGCCAGGGACATGGGCTTAAGTACCAGGAACATAAGCTTGAGTAGCAGGGCACAGGCTGAGGATCGAATATCTATCAGGGGCAGAGGCGCAAGTACCTACCAGGACGATCCCTGCTGAAGAGGATTGGTAGGGTGGGGGGAGGTGAGACGGGGGTTTTTCAGCTTCGGTTTCAATCACATCTCGGGCCACTCAAGCGTAAAACCCGTTTATCAGCGCCCGACAGTTCTAACCGTCTTACACTTCGCCGCCTACTTCAACCCTCGTACCCCCAAACTTCTTGAGCTATATTTCATTTCTATTTTTTCTCAGCACTTTTGTGTTCCAGCTAACCCATACGACGGCGATATCTCGGAGCAGTTTTCCGCTTGAGGATTTTTAAACAACTTTTATCTCGGCTATAAATTGCTTGATGAAGAACGTTACTCTTAACAGTTTTGCCTAGTGTTCTTGAATATATTACACCAGCCGATAGAGTTGTATGGTTGGACAGTCTTGTTAGTTTACTCTTGTGTGTGTGTGCATTTAGACAATGAGCATTAATTAGGGGCCATACAGGTTGCTGTTACATCTAGCCAGCATATTTGTGTTATTAAATCATATGATATGATTTAATGTTTTATGAAATTTATGTGTTATTATATTATATTTGTGTGATTAACTCTACTCCGCTAATTGGAAAAGATGATCAACACCACCTTCACCATCATCATCGCCACCATCACCACCACCATCACCACCACCACCATCATCACCACCACCACCATCATCATCATGATCATCACCACCATCCTCTCCTGAACCCCAGCTCAACTACGGTCTGGACACAAACCTTCTCTACACACCTCTGTGTGTGGGGAAGTTAGATTAAAAAATTCGGTTAAAAAATTTGTAGCTATTTCTGGAGCCTAGGCACTCACCAAACGAATGCCCTTTCTAACGTTGGTTTGAATCTTAATGCTTTGTCACCTGATTATAAATCATCGTACTTACAACAAATTATTAATTTATGGTTAAATTTCTCTTTAATCTTATCCATGGCTGTGAGTTTTAAATGAGTAGATGAATTAAATTCTTTATGTAATTACTAATAGTGTTTTTAACAGCCGTACAGTTTCTAATTGTCCTCTAGCTTAAATTGATTGTGGTCTAAGCACAGCACTTGACGAGGAACCTGCTCAGATGAGTCTGATATTTAACAACAACATCAACAGCACGATTAGATCGCTACTGTTGTCCATGACAACATTGAGCACTATTTAACCAAATCAAAACCTATGGGCAGAATGTGGGTGGGCCATAAACGGTGCAAGCCAAAATCCGGGTATTCAGTCCAAAGAAGGGCACTATCGGAATGGTGGTTTAAGTGTTGGTCTCAGTTCTGAACATTAGGTTGATAGGAAAACTAAAAGATCTATTTAGTGATGAATCTCTGCACTGGTGTTCCCGATTAGTTTAATTTATATCTTTTAGACCTTTATTGTGAGAAGTTAGTTTTTTTGGCGTATTATGCCAGATTTTGTGATGAATATGGTGAATAACGGCAACATTCTATCTTTGACATTTTTATTGCTATTGCTATCAATCAATCAAATCAAATTATTTTAATCTCAGTCACATTTCGGTTGATATAACAAAATCAAAAATTAAATAAACGACTTTATTAGCAAGACAACATTATTATTATTATTATTATTATTATTATTGTTGTTGTTGTAGTAGTTGTTGTTGTTGTTGTTCAATCTGGCGCAAAGTTTGATTGATTTATAGCTTTTGTATACAGAGTGCTAATGGCCAGTGTCTCTATGAATATTATAAGCCAATACTCTTTCACCATAAATATTGTACCGGTCAATGGATGAGCCAGAGTTTCTGATAATCCGTTTCACTGTTTACTATCTGGATCTTGTCAATTCCTTGCATGCATTGGACAAGTAAAATCACATGTGAACATAGTTGTAAGTTCCATTGGTGAGAGTGGAGTAAGAAGTGATTGTTACTTTTTTCGAGGTAAATCAAATTGGTAAATGCTCTAAATATAGTTAACTATTTATGGCCACATAAATATTGCTTTAATTTTATGGTTATTCATCAGGTCTCTGGGTTTGTAAATGACTTAATTGGTTAGTATGTTTCAACTGCAGGCCAGATATAGAATCCAAATCCAAACTATTAATGGTATCACTTAGCCAGAATAAACCTGTCTAAATTTCATCGTTATTTAGCTTTTTACATTTTTATAACTTTTAATATTAGAAATCTAAAAATTTATTTGAAATTTTAAAATTATTAATATTAGAAATTTAAAAATAATCACTTATGATCGCAGAGATCGTGGGGTGGAAAGGGTCAGTTGGAAGGACTTATGGAAAGCTGTTACAGTCAGTCAGGATCATGTGGTATCATCCTCTTAAATCTCGACATGTGCCTCAGACATCACGTGCCTTATGCAGCATCAGAAATCCCAATACCATTCTCTCCTCCTTATCTCTCTCCATCGATCTCTATTTTTTCAAGTACCACATTCGTAGTGACAGGAATAATAGAAGGAAAAAGATGCAAGGGTCGACAACGAATGCCGTTTATTAAGAGTCTTAGCAAATGGATGAAGTTAACTGAAACAGAGATGATCAGAGCAACAATGAACAGAGACATATGGAGGAATATGACTATGAGCGCCCAGGTTTGGAACAGGAACGGCACATAGAAGAAGAAGACCACATTCGAGTTAAATATTTCTCTTCAGAGTTAACTACACATGTCGTAAGAAGTGACTTTTTTATGTTATCCTATAATTTTAATCTTGTATTTTGGATTCTGTGTTGAATGTCTGCAGAATCTGTTGCATTGCTATGTCATCTGTCATATTGTTACAGTCTGCGGTTTATCAAATTGATTATGGAAATAAAAGAAATAGATTTTTGTTATGTTTCTTCCAATTATCTCAATCAGTATCTGCGTCATTCGGTTTAATATGCGAGCAATTTTCGATTGACTAATCTCAGTTTTCATTAGGATACTAAAGGCCAGGGGGAAACACATTTATTAAAAATTTCATAAAGGAATTGCATTCAATGTTATTAGTCTACATGTAAATATATATGTTCAGTTTAAACATGATGCTGATCACCACAGAGTTCTAGGCCAAATCTTAACCGGCAGGCATTGTTGATAATGCCTCTCTTGTATATTCTGAGATGCTGTACGACGTAGTATCCATTAAAGCGTAATTAAGCAAATGATGCACATAAAATGTGCTACTTGTTTACTGTCTGATTACAAATGTCGCTGGTAATAAGAAATTATACTCAACATGCAATAAAGATTATGTACAATCAGCACGAAAGGTTTAGGCACCATCAGCGCTATAGATTTATGGAATACGTTCAGATGTCAGCTAGATTGACATCCATTTCAATGTCGCAAGGGATACCATCAGAGAAGGTCCGGGTGACATTCACTCCTGAAGACCTCCTCATTAATAGACAAGCGTGCTAATCAAACATCAAACCTATGTAAGCAAAGGTAAAAATATTTTGTTCTTTCAACATTTAATAAAAGATGCACAATCAGTGAAACAATGGAATTAAAAGAATATTGCTTAAAATAAAAACGAGATTATAATATTTAGAAATTTTGTAAGTTCAACATTAATATAAAGCATAATTAAAAACTGCAAAAAACTAACCCACAAATTAATTCATAAGGAGTTAACTTGTAGTTTCATTTTTTTTATCTCAAAGGCTCACATATTCCCAAGCGTCTATTTCTTGTACCAACAAGGGAAGACACTCTTATCTCGTCTTCTTTAGCACATAGTGCAGCAAGGAATTATATTCTATATGCTAATTTTTAATATTCCTCATTATGAAATAACTTTCTGAAGGATACTCAGTTACTCCAAATAATTAGCAAGTATATACAAAAAATAATAATTCTATTAGTGAATCTAAATAATTAGTAAGTAATTACAAAATAATTCCAATGTACACAATTAGTAGATATATACAACATTGACTTTAACTCAATTGTTTTTGTATTCATGTTACATCTCATTGAGTAATTTTAGTTTATCTCTCTCAATATGCTTTGCTTTTAACTCAATATTCAATAATTTCTCATATATGTAACACACAGTGTGCAGTAAATATAGGTATGCGCATTTCAATCTTGAACGAGCGTAGGCCTACATCTGCATAGTTGATATTAAAACTGCGTATAATTATAGTGTAAGAAAACTTGCGTTGTTAATAAACATAGTAGTCATGGGCTAGTTCGTCACTGACATCACCTTCGAGAGATGAAACTGCCGTAAACATCGGCTTTAAACTTTAAGTTTATTAAACCTTAAAATTGCCCAATCATAATTACAGAAAAATAAGGAAACAATCATAACAAATGTAACTAAAATTTATCGATCATTTTCTTCAACCACACATTCTGCCAAGGGCTTCATGCGTACACTAACGTATTGCAGAGATGACGAGGTCACTCAAGCCAAACCATCCAGTGTAGAGTTATAACCCATAGCGACACTTACAGTCTGCTACGTGTTAAGTTCTCAGAGTTTTATGGAGTGACGGCCGCTCGATATAACACACGGTCATAATCTGGCCGACGATGAAGATCCCGCTGCAACTTTGAGACATGAAACTGTAAAGAACAATGATATTTGATCGCTTTTTGCTATTCCTATACTGAATTGAGTATAGATTACAGTATCACCGGAACGGCTTTCGTTTAGGACCTTGCTTCCTATCAGAAGATTTTTTGCAGATTGGTCTGTTTGAATTGAGCTGTAGTGATGTGTGCTGTGGGGACGTCCCTGGATGGGGAAACAGGCGTTAAATCTTTATTATTATTATTGTTCAAATACCTCGGCTACAGAAGTGAAGAGGAATATAATTATGGGTTTTATGACTAGTGGATGGGCTCTAAGGCTAGCTAATAAGCTCTAAGGCAAGTTGATGAGCTTTAACTTAAGTCTAGTTCATGTGCTCTAAGGCAAGTTGAAGAGCTCTAAGGTCAAAGTCAAAGACCAGTTCGATTTGTAGGTCCTGTTTCAGATGGGCAATGCCAGAACCAGAAAGACCCATCAGCGAAGTCATCAGCTGGAAAAAAATAAAATATCACACTCCTTGAAATGCTTTATGTGCAGCTTCAGACAATAGAATTAAAAGAATATTGCTTAAAATAAAAACGAGATTATAATATTTAGAAATTTCGTAAGTTCAACATTAATATAAATCATAATATTACAGAAATTAAAAACTGAAAAAACTAACCCACAAATTAATTCATAAGGAGTTAACCTGTAGTTTCATTTTTTTATCTCAAAGGCTCACATATTCCCAAGTGTCTATTTTTTTGGTTTTATTTAGTTTGGTGCATATTCCACATATTCCCAAGTGCATATTCTCACATATTCCCAAGTGTCTATTTCTTTTGGTTTTATTTAGTTTGGTGCATCAGCAATTATCTAACCGCAAAACCTGCTGCTTATCTAAGTTCTCTCTCACAGCCATTCTCACTATCAGAGGAGACAGCGAGATTCTCGGATGATTTATGGAGCTCAATATTCACCGTGTTGTCGCTCAGTCCATGGAATCTCTGCCGCACTCTTGCATAGTTAATGCTGCTCACTTAATTTCCTAATGCTATTTGATGAAGGTATTTATTGTCACTGCCTATAAGAGCAAGCTTGAAAGGAGCATGCTCATAATTCAATCGACCTCATCGACGTTTATAATTCAGGACAGAAAATTTCTGGTACGGGATGATCCTAATGGAATTTAGTATCTTCGTGACAGTAAATAAATCATAACATGTGAATTCAATTTGGTGCCAGGGACACAGAAGAATAGATCAACCGTTGACTGAACGTGTTGTAAGATGCAGAAAGCATAAACTTAGGAAAGCAGAGTGAAACCACCTTTGAAGCCATATATTTCCCCAAGATATACGATGCATGAGTTATGGATAATGTATAGCCGTTGGGTAAGGGACTAACTGGTTGATCTATGGAGTGCTCTTCATGGAGCGTGAAAGAAGACTCTGAGTGGCCATGTGTACCTTGGACCTGCCACTTGCCAGAACACTAGAGAGATAGAGTCTGTAAATATAATTTGGGCATTGCTAGAAGCAAATCATACCACTCAGTCAAGGCCATTTTGCGTACCGAAGGCACATTTGCATTGCATACATCCTGGATTGAACGAGTGAACTCATAGTAGCAGTCCAGATGACTAGTATCTATGATTAGTGCCTATGATTTGTGCCTATGATTAGTAACTATGATTAGGACCTATGATTAGTATCTGTGATTAGTAACTATGATTAGGACCTATGATTAGTATCTATGATTAGTATCTATGATTAGTTACTATGCTTAGTTACTATGATTAGTATCTGTGATTAGTATCTATGATTAGGACCTATGATTAGTATTTGTGATTAGTATCTATGATTAGTTACTATGCTTAGTTACTATGATTGGTAGCTACCACTAGTAACTACAGTATATTAGGCGCATCTGTTGCTTTGTCACCCAAGAGAAAAATTGTTCCATTATAAATCTTTTAAAATAATCTTTATACGTTTATCTTTATATGTTATGCTTTCAACACTGTCAATATTTGACATTAATATTAATTCTTTCAAACACACACATGGCTATTTCACTGCACTTTTTTGTGAAACATCGGATTCATATACAATTAGTCTTATACATGTAAAGTATAATCCTACTTATATACCTGTACAAGTGCATATACATGCCTCTTACTCCAAACGTTCGATTTACGGTTTGCCTTAATCGTAGTTCTTCGAAATGAACAATGGCAGCTGCATTAGAGATGGGAATCGAACCGAACCCTAAAATCTAGAATTTTGACCGAACCGAACCCGAACCCAGACTCTGACCGAACCCGAACCGAACCCGAACCCAGACTTCGTCCAAACCGAACTGAACCAAACTCTTGTAGTTCCTTTCTTCTTCACCAGCCTCACATCAAATGAAGATAGTAAGAACAATACAAATATAGATTAGTTTTTGCATTTACATGTCTTACAGTACTTATCTAACAGCATATATTCAGGTAAGGCTGGTTCCTACACAAATTTTAAAATGGTAGCGGCATAAAGGAATGGTAGCGAGAAATGAGACGGGCCTACAGAAGATAATGGATAGTCTGAATGATACGGCATTGAAATATGGAATGAAGATTAGCATCAAAGAGACAAAAGTGATGAGAGTATTCCATAAAAATCTAAAAATGCTTGACTTAATCTAGGTGGATTTGTTCTTGTTAAATTCAAATTATGAATTTTTTCTAATTTTAGTGTGCTACCTTAATATTTTGGCAGCCAGATTTACAAATAATTATATGTGACATTCCATATGTGTTAAGACTATCTGGAGTAAATAATTTTGCACCTTAGCAATGCAATAATTTCATAACTATTTTCGTAACTTCATAATTGATCTGAGAGTTTCAAATTTGAAACCCTAAGGTAAATTATAAAGTTTAGTACTGGTCATTTGATAGCAAACGGTGTATAAAACAACTATATTATGAACATTTTTTGGTCAACTTACAATATTTTAAGAAATGTACAGGAATAAATACCACTTCTCTCCTTTTTTTATTATTATATTGTTACCCAGGTGAAAAAATGTGGCAGCTATTATGACTTAATGAATTTTTAAGCATATTTACCATAATTCTTTTTAAACATGTTTATCATAACCATTATTATTACAAGTAAAGTTAAACAATTGCAACAGTATCCAAACCAAATCATTTCGAACTCGAATCGAACTCTTTCGAGTTGGAAAGCAAGCCGAACCCGAACCGAACCCGAACCCTTGTTAGAACCGAACCCGAACCGAACAGAACTTTCATTTTCAACGAACCGAACCGAACCCGAACTCTGGAAATTAAGAAAATTCCCATCTCTAAGCTGAATATCTATCTACCTCTTGCTAAATCGTAATTGAAGATTATTGTATGGAGTTATGCATTAGCCGCTAAATTTTTATTTATCACATATTTCAAATATTTATAGAATAAAATTGATCTATGACAAGGCTGAAGTGTCGCCTCCGATTGTGGAAGTCGTATGTTCATTATGTGGTAACTCGGATTGAATGGAATGTGTTTTTCTATAATACATGTAGCATGGTTCATATTTTACTTTATTGCCAGCTTGTGCAAATTAGACGCCCGAAGGTTTACTTTACAAAGAAGAATCGCAATCGTTCTGGGTTCAAGGAGAGGAGCACCATAGATAAAAAGTGTAAGGTAGATGTTGCGTATATTTCGAACATTATTTTAAAGATATCTTTCCTTAGTTTCGTCCAAAATGCTTGTCCAGTACCTGATTTTGCTATCTATGACTCTATTCCCTCTTCATTTCTATCTCTATCCTCTCTCTCCTTCTCGTTCTCTCTCTCTCTCTCTCTCTCTCTCTCTCTATCTATCTCTCTCTCCAAAAGTTTACTTTCTCGATTTATTTTTAGTGGACTGCATTAAAAGTCTTCATGACTTCCTAAACTACACGTAGTACAGTTAAATTCATGTAACGCTTATTCACAGTATATAGAAATATTTCATACATTGCGTATATAGACCTAGTATTTAAGTAAAAATAGTTTTCACCTTCTCTCTCTATCTATCTCTCTCTCTCTCTCTCTCTCTCTCTTAGGCCTATTGCCAAACACACACACTCATGCGCAAACGTGCGGAGAGGGAGAGAGAGAGAGAGAGAGAGAGAAAGTGAAGAAAAAGTGTACATGTGAGCACATATATGTGTGTAAGAGTATGTGTGTATATGTGTGTGTGTTTGTGTGTTTGTAATACTGTGTGTGTGTTTCTGTGTGTGTGTGTGATCGCATTACGGTAGGCCCAAGACTTCTATTTGGCTGCTTGTATAACAGTCGATCAGTAAATATCAGTTTAGTATCAGACGGGCCGTCAATCCGCCGATCAAAGTCAATCCACTGTACAAGCATCGACTGCATAATAATTACGTCACCACTCCTCCACCAGCTACAACACTAATCCTCTATTTCACCGTTCCTCTACTACCTACAACACTAATCCTCTACTTCACCATTCCTCCACCACCTACAACACTAATCCTCTACATCACCACTCATCACATCACCTACAGCACTAATCCACTACATCACCTACAACACTAATCCTCTACATCACAACTCCTCCATCACCTACAACACTAATCCTCTACATCACCACTCCTCCATCACCTACAACACTAATCCTCTACTTCACCACTCCTCCATCACCTACAACACTAATCCTCTACATCACAATTCCTCCACCACCTACAACACTAATCCTCTACATTAGCACTCCTCCATCACCTACAAAACTAATTCTCTACATCATCATTCCTCCATCACCTACAACACTAATCCTCTACATCATCATTCTTCCACCATCTACACCACTAATCATATCCACCACCTACACCACTAATCATCTACACCACCTACACCACTAATCATCTACATCACCATTCTTCCGCCACCTACTCCACTAATCATCTCCACCATCTACAACACTAATCCAATCTTTACCCTACAAACTGGTTTATTTCCGAAATTAATTTAGAGAATCTGCTTAATCTTTGACCTATCTATTGGGCGATGATTGATGCGTGCACTATTTGTTGTTTAAATTTAATTTGATATTGTTTATTGACTGAGCCGGCAGCATTATTGATACGGTGTTCTACTGCGGATTGGTATGTACGGTGTTCAAATCCTGGGCTCGTTAGTCACTAAAAATCCTTTGAAAAGATGAAACTGAAGTTGAACTCGGTTTAGTCTTTTAATAATAGTGAAATAATAAAGAATTAAAATTTGCATCTTCGTCTAAATATTATTTGAATGTCAAGAAAGTACCTGCGTATATACCATTTCTCTCTTCCTTTTAACGACGTTTTCTCTTCACTCCAGTCCTCTTGAACCTCCATTGGTCTGCCTTTATTCAATCTCCATCATGGTATCAATCTTTCGCTCCGTGAATGGATTTTGACTCTCAGAAACTCCTGCGAGTAGCTCGTTTCTTGTTCTCTAGTCACAGTTCTTGAATATTGATCAACAATCCAATGTTCCACATCTTTTACTTCCTGAATCACTTTTTCATTTACTCCATTCTCCTAGTTTTAATAACTGCATGTGCATGTGGCCTGAGGTATAGTAACCTGTCTCTATGTTGTCAAACTGTGATCAGGAGGTGAAATGCTAAAATCCAGTGGTCTCCCAGAAACTGAAATGAAATGCTGCATAGCAGGAAATTGACGTTAAATTCCGCTTTATTCTTCTTAATTATAACTAGTTTCTTCATGTTTTTCTTTATCGATTTTTTTCGCAATATTATCTCATTGTAAACCTAAGCAAAAGTGATTTAAAATTGTTGTTTGTTCTCATTCTACAACTAATTCTATGTCCTCCGATTTCTTATTAATTGCTGCAGAAAGTTCTTTTTCAGAATTATTAGAGTAATAATAGAGTAATGCAGTACTTCCATCATCTTAAGTTTGGAAAACATATCTTCATTGAAAGCATGAATCTATCTAAATATTTAAGCGGATCAGAAAGTGTGGAGTTCAAATCCTGGGCGAGCCCGGGCGAGCCCAGGATTTGAACCCCAGTTACCAGAAAGGATCCCAGAAAGGATTGAATCCCAGAAAGGATTGAATCCCAGAAAGGATTTAACGTCAGTTACCTATCTCGAAAGCGATGTCATTGACAGCCGTCAATGACATCGCTTTCGAGAGAGGTAACTGAAGTTAACATTAGCTTTACCAGGATTTTGAATATTTACCATCGCAATATATTGATTAAACATTAAGCTGCTTTAATGGCATAGAGCATAAACATTTAATATAGCTATTTACTCTTATCCATTGAAAAACAGAAGAAATCAACGCCTCAATGGTAATTTATCTGCACCCCGCAGTATCGATGCACCGCTGCCGTTAACTCTAACCCATGGTCGTCCTTTGACCCGCCATCCCGTGCTCTACTGATAACCGCTTCTCCGTATCGATTCGACAAACGAAATATATAACCTCGTTTCCTACTTATTTAGCTTCCTATCTCCAAGTCTTCAAATCTTTCTTGTTCATTTTCTAAACTCGTCTCCTCTCAATTTTCTTTCCTCTCATCTTCACCAATTCAGTGCCCCTCTCCCATCACTTACAGCCCCCCCCCCCCGTGACGTCACCCCTCCCCCACTTCCTATCGTAACTATTTCGCTACATCTACTTTAAATTTTCAAATCGATTTTGCTTTTTGTTTCTTTCATTTCTCTGCTTCTGAGAAGCCTGTAACAAGTTGCATTCATATCCCTGTCAATAAATATGTCAATATTTATGAATGGTCAATCCAACTCATCAATATTAAAACTTAATAGTGATATATTATTAATATTATCAATAGTTAACTCATCAATCTCAAAAATATAACTCTATAAAAATATATAATATAATTTAGAATTCAGCATGAATTTCTGAATTTTATGAATGTAGAGCAGTCCTAATTAATTTTCTAAGCGTCTTAATAAATTAAGATTGCTGATTTATTAACCATTTAAAATAGCACGATCTTTTTAGAATATGGCCTAATTCGCTGAACATTTTCGTCTGCTTTATCTTTATATTTTCAAAGAATTTTCATGTACCATGGATTCTGGTTCTCAACTTACCTGAAACCCGACGAGATCTCAATTACCCCTTTAATTTCTGCTAATCTAACGACTTCTTAAAGTTTCTAGCCATTTTCAGCACTAGATCATTTTACAGCTAGATCATTCGCACTTGCTCTAGATACTTCAAGATCCTTCGCTTTGCAGTCCTCTCTCTTTAAGCCTCTACTTTCAATCAATCAATCAATAAGAATTTAACGTCCAGTTCCTCGCCATAAGGCAATGTCATTGACGACCCTTGCAGACTCGACACAAACAAACTTTCCTCGTGACTTCTTCTGATTTACTTTGTCTTTCATTCTTTGCTCTTAGTCTGGAATCTTTCCATAGATTTTCGTCTCTCTTTAATAATCCTATTGTTTCAGTCTGAATAAGTCTAATATTTCTTTCCTGGGAACCCGCAGTCTGCTTATCTCTCTGTCAAACACTCCCTCTCTCAACTACACTCTGATTCTACTTCTTCTTTACCACTGGAATCCACGTCAGTATTCCTCCTGCAACGCAATTGATTCTCTCGGACTGTTCAGATTCCATGCTTCCCTTAATGATGCTCACTGTAATTTTGTCTTCCCTACTAGTCGGCAAACCCCCTTCCCCTTCTCCTAATCCATCACTGTTGTTCTGGCCTCAATCCTATCATAAAGTACACACAAACTAGGTTAAATTGTTGCCATTCAATGAAATTAATAGATTGATATTCTATCAATGTTCTGAGTGAAGTCACATTTAAAGTCCGCTTTAATGAAATTGTGAATTAGACTTGTCCCTAAAGTTAAAGGACTCATATGTTGAAAAAAAGTAAAAGCTAATGTTAACGTTAGTTTCCTCACTCGAAGGCGATGTCAGTGACGGGCGAGCCCAGGATTTGAACCCATCACATACTGATCCGCGGTCGAGCATTTTACCGACATCTCCACTGGCTCCAGCCAGACCAAAACAGACCCCGGAAATTAACTAACTATATTGAAGTAACTAATAAACGTTTCTCACATTATATCATAAAGTGATAATTGATATTTATAAATTTTAAATGATATTTAAACAGTAAGATTCGAAATAAATAATGATAATAATAATTTGTAGTCGTCAAATAAATCCAAATACACTATAGATTTGTTTTGTCGTATAAAATAGTTTGATTTTGCGATACTAAAATATTTCAATTTATCTCTCTGTACATGCACATTAGATTATAAATTACTTTTTAACGCGCGTGCCTAATGTATGCTTGCATGCTTCTTCTCCATGTTTACTGTATTCTATTTATTATATTTTTATCTGAACACAAAAATCTGAGGCTAAACTTAATACCACTGGAGATTACACTCCAATTCTAGATTTTATGCAGACAGTTTATCAGCGTTACCACTCAGAGAAAGGAAAGCCCCGGGCTGCCAGGGCACGGAGGCTCGATATAGAATTAACCGTATAGAACTTGTGTATACTTAAGGGACCATTTCACGGTACGGATTCGAACAGTTCTCTGTATCCGAAGTCATATTCGCCGAAGGATGGGGCATAAATTGTTGTATGGATATCATCAGTTTTATATTCCGAATCTGCCATCTTGAGATTATTCATATCGGGGTGATTCAGCATATCTCAATTTCACGGATTCTTTGATTCCGATTTTATCTATTTTTCCCATCTCTCCCGTCAGCCGTTATATTTTCGCCCTATTTTTCTCAGAGCGTTTCTGTAATATGATCATAGTCATGTTTAAACTCTGATAACTCATTGGTGTAGTGGTGTAGTGCCAATAGTAGTAGTGCCAATGGTAGCTGTTCCGTTCTTACATGAAAGATGCATCGGAGAAGATAGAGCTATCGAAATCCGCATGCTCTTGTAAGAAGCGACTAGGAGATTTGTGTATCTATAAATTGTAAGGAGCCGAAACAATTTCCATTTACTTATAAATCTATTACTCAGTCTCAAGTTATTGGCAACTGGTAGAATTGTATTACGAATAATATTAGTGTGGAATACGTATAGTACCGAAAGCATTTGAAAAGTAATAGCGCTGAATAATAATAGTGCTGAATATTGATTCTGCTGAATTATAATAGTTCGGAATGATAATAGTGCTGAAAAGTAATAATGCTGAATACTAATAGCGCAGAATGATAATAGTGCTGAATAATAATAATGTTGAATGATAACAATGCTGCATGTTAGCAATGCTGAATGATATGGGATAAGAAATCTGGAACTGGTTTGCCACACAAATCAGACAATGCAATGAGTCATTCTGTTCAATGCTCATTAGCTGGTATTGAACAACGTCTTCGTTAATTCACCGCTACACTGCTAACCAACGATTTGTCGTGATCGGTACACGACTAGAATAATTCAAACTCTTTCACGAAGGCGACTTTTGTCACTCAATTTCCATAGTCATTATCTACTTCCAGATTTAAGGTCGATTATTTATTTATTTATTATTTATTTATTGCTTCAAACAACTTAATAGTATGACTGAATGTAAGAAAAATGTTAAGACTGGCGTTAGTCCCTATTCAAGAGGCTAAACCGGATTTAATATTAGCTAATACCTCTGAACGCATTGTAACATGTATTATCAGGTGACATCAGGGTCGTTCTGAAGAATTCAGAGAACCGGGAAGTAGAAGTATATGTTGTAAAACGTTTTTTTGATTTCATCACAATATATATTACAATGTAGGCAATTTTTAATCACATACACACATATTTCACACATTACACACATATATACTATATACATGTCTATCTGTACATGTACATGTAGGCCCTATATATACATTAATTATTCATGCATGCATGATTGTACATATTTATGTATGTACGTATACATGTATATATATATCCTCGTGTTATGTCCGGGTTGCTTGTTGTTTGACCAACCGTTTAAATATGCACGTGTCGTAGAAAGCGACATAAAAACTAGATTCAAACCAACGTCAGAAAGGGCTTTCGATTGGTAAGTGTTACAAGACTGGAATATAGTCAATTCGTACATCCCCACCCTGGTTAAACTGGAATTTAAGGGAGGATGACGATGCTGATGAAAATTATATATATATATATATATATATATATATATATATATATATATATATATATATATATATATATAAGATGCTGATAAAGTCTTCTTTACTAGACTTCTGTGTTATTTATTCATCTGTAGTTGACCTTCAGTGCATAAGCTAGCATTTAACTGCCAGAAGAGGAATAGTGACTTATTTCTTAAACGGTTAATTGTTTTTTTTTCTGGAACTGAATTGCCATATTTTCATTTCTCAAGTTCACTTAAAAAAGAGAAAATTAAAATAGTTGTTTTAAACCACAGATACACAATAACTGAATTCAGTATCTTATGCCAGTAAAAAGCTTAAAAAGCAAGGGTTAACGTCAGTTTCCTCTCCCGAAAGCGATGTCAGTGACTGGCGAGCCCAGGAATTGAATTCTGCACTTACTCATCCGAGATCAAATATTTTACCGACATCGCCACTTGCTGGCTGGAGCGATGTAGTAAACCATTTAGTAAATCATCTGACAAATATTTTTTAATATTTTGTTCAATTATCATGATGTTTTTATGTTAAACATTTTATACACAAATTTGCGCTTGAGATGCTCATCTTGCACGTGTAGTAAACACTTATATACCGATTGAAACTAACTTTAATATAATATGGTCTGAAGAATGGTGAATTAATTTGATTAAGCATGTATTATACTGTACATGTGTTATCATAACACTATTGTTACTTGCCATTAATATGATATCATTACGCTATTGTTACTTGTCATTAATATGATATCATTACGCTATTGTTACTTGCCATTAATATGATATCATTACGCTATTATTACTTGTCATTAATATGATATCATTACGCTATTGTTACTTGTCATTAATATGATATCATTACGCTATTGGTACTTGTCATTAATATGATATCATTGCGCTATTGGTATCTGTCATTAACATAACATAACGGCACACTGAGTCAGGAAACACAGATGCTTGTTTAAGACCCATTTCCTCTTTCTTCTCCATGGTTATTAGTAATCTTTGCCTTTTGATGGCGCATCAATTGCAGCCGGCGCGGATTTAAGAATAACCTTCCATCACCCTGGGATTTTTCCTTCTTAAGTTTTTACCAACACTCGGTCTTCCAAGAGTATTATTAATAGCATTGTATCATGATGCTATTGTCAGTTGTCATTAGTATTGTATCATGACTTTGTTGTCACTTGCCATTGATAAGTTAGCACGACGTTATTGTCAATTGTCATTAATGCTGTATCATGACGCTATTGCTATCTGTTAATTATATAGTATCGTTACTCTATTTTCACTTGTCAATGGTCACTAATATAGTATCATAACTTTATTATATTTTATTCTTAATAGACAATTACGCATTTAAATGCACGTCAGGTGCGGGTATCAATTCAGCGCAGTTTGACAGGCGTATATCGAGAATGTTGTGATAAGCCAGTCAACCCATCTATACTGAATATTGACGATGCAATCCCTAGGTAGTAACATGGCTGAAAATGACTATAAGCCAAGTGTTGCGGAAAATATAGGACCGATTTTTAGTTCCTTCAACTCTCTCTCTCTCTCTCTCTCTCCCTTTCTTTCTCTCTCTCTATCTTTCTCTCTCTCTTTCTCTATCTCTCCATCACTTTCTCTCTCGCTCTCTCGCTCTCTCTCTCTCTCTCTCTCTCTTGTTCTGTCTTACTTTATTTTTCATAATGGCGTAGTTTGTTGAAATGTGCACACTACACATATCGTAAGTTTAATATCTTCTTATTAATTCGTATGTTAGCCTACCTATCTGCGGTTGTCAGATAGTTTTAAAATAAAAGTAAATATACATATACAATCATTGTTTCACTTAATGCTTTATTCCTTAGTTTATTTTAATGTTTATTTGAGTTCCATAAGACCCAATCTCACAGAGCATGTTAAACTATCTGAACTCGGCAGAATAGTAATTTCTTTGAGTAGATGGGCATTCGCTCTATCAATGAAATTATCCGATCTTCAAAACCTTGGTTGAACGCTGCTCTATCACTGTTACCATTACTTTAATGTTGACTTAGCAGTTTCTGAATCACAATAGGTCTCTTAAATACAACTGGAAATAGGTAACAGAAAACATTATTTGCATTTTTAATAAGGGTAAAAACGAACTGTATGTTTAAAATGAATCTTTGACGAAAATGTCGAATCACTGAATGCGTAAAATTGTCAAGACTCAGCGAGTCGAAAACTAATCGCTAAACCTTAAATTGAACTTGAGCTCTAAAAGGAAGGAGATCATTTAAAGAAAGAAACAGCCATCTCCAATTTGCTGAATGCATTGCGTGTCCATAATGTATAAGGAATCGGGGTCTTTAGACACCACAAGAACTTTGATAACATTATTTCTTTTAATCATTCATTTTGATTTTGTTTACAATCGGATTGCTTCTATAACTTCTGCTGTAAGAGGCTTCCTTGACGCTGCACAAGGCGCATAATATGTGAACGTCATATTACGCGTGTGATACAGCTTTGCTAACACAAGCTATTACGCATTTAAGGCATGTAATAATAGGCCTATTTATCACTTGATATAATAAGCTGTAATGAACACGCCTAGTTCACAATTATTATATTAAGAAATATATATTGTAGATAGAAAACAGATATTATATAGCAGTTATTAATATATTAGAAAATATATATTATAGATCGAAAGCAAATATTATACAGCTGTTATTTATAAATATTAAGTGACGTAGGGTATTTCCAAAGATTTATGATAGATTATATAAGTCGAAGTTATAAGTAGGCCTAGCTAGATTATTACGCTGGGTATTTCCAGAGTGACGCAGCTAACGCGTAAATCGATTAAACGAGAAGTGCCGTGGTTGGCTGAAGTCGATCGCTTGAGTAGTATATTAAGCGGCCGTCGATACATAGAAAGACAGATTGGGTTCTGCGTGGTTCGTCTGCGCAGTAACTCAGGGAGGCCAGAACCTTCTACGCGAAAGTACTGGGAACCGCGGGAGGATAGTACGTAATATCCCAATTCCAAGGCAAAAGTACGATTAGTATACAGAAATCTGGTCTTCGTCTAGCCGAAAGCTTTCAAGCTCGCTTGTTAGTCTAGGCTCGTAGCCCCTCAGGTTGACTAGTTACCCAAGCCGTGAAGGCTAATTTGGAGGCGAGAGAGTTCAGTGTCCCCCTGGGTAGGCCCAGGTAAGAGGCTAGTAGTCCACGGCGATACCCGGGTCGAGTACGTCTCTGCGGGTATTCGCTAAGCGCCTGGGTCGAGTGTGTCTCTGCAGGCGAGGAGGCTGGTAGTCCACGGCAATACTCGGGTCGAGTTCGTCTCTGCGGGTATTTGCTAAAGCGCCTGGGTCGAGTGTGTCTCTGCAGGCGGGAGGCTAACAACGGCATTGCCTGGGTCGAGTTCGTCTCTGCAGGTATTTGCTAAGCGCCTGGGTCGAGTTCGTCTCTGCAGGCGGGAGTAGAATTACCTATTAGGAGTAGAAAATACGGGAAGACCAATAGTAAAAGGATAGGGAAGAATAAGTCTTAAAAGGTAAAGGGACGTTTTAGTAGGGTAAAGAAAATAAAGTTCGTCGCAGTTAAAACAACCAATCAATTAATTATATACTACAAATTTGTAAAACTAGGAAGCAGGGTAGAAAATCCAACCGTGATCGCCCAAGATAACGCAGACGCTTCCACTACTGGTTCGGGTCACCACATCACTTCGCCCCGAGAACCACAGACATTACGGGATAGGATCTACCAAAGGAGCATGGAAGAAAATCAACCATCATCGTCTAAATACATAGAAGACGTGGAGTATGCTTCTACTCCCGACTCGGTCCAGCGTGGACGCTGTGCGCCGGGTTCCCGAGAACCCAATTACGAAGTAGACAAGGGGGGTTGGACCTTGGCCTACTCAGTCGGTAACGAACAAGAGAGGCCTATCGAGACGGATGATACGAGGAAAGAAGTATCATTTGAAGACGCAGCACCTCGGTTCCTCCTGACAAGCGGTACCCTTAATAGAGCATTCGACGAAAAAGCTGCCGTCTCGAAGTACTGCCGACCGTCGAGCGGGTCCAGAATAAGACAACCGCTCGAGGACGAACAGGCAGCAAGGCTGTTCGCGACAAATGGTGTCAGAAGTGGGATTTCCGGCCATGACGGGAAATTGAAACCCTGGCCGGCGGGGTCTAACTACGAAATGGATGATGACGACGAGGTTATTTTGAATTTCCATGCTAGATCAAAACGAAGCGAATTGGAAGACATTGTAGAGAGAGATTTTAGGGCCCCTGAGATGTATAAGCAACGAAGCGTATACGACAAGCACTCTCTAGACGGTGAAGAGGGCGCAGAATCAGGCAAAGGCGAATGGAAACTAGTCTACATGGCTAGCCCTCGTTCAGCCGAAGGAAAATCATCCCGACAGGATGAAAGGAATGAAATGAGACAAAAAGATGTACAGTATGCCGACTGTGCGCGGGACCGTCGCAACCAGAAACCGGAGGAATACCAGAGTGGGCGCGAGAACTATTCTAGTACCCGGCGCAGCAGGGAAGTCTCTGAGAGAAAACCCAAGTCGGAATGGTTGGTCCCGGATAAATACGATGGATCTACCCCACTCGAGACATTCCTAGGCCAAATGAGGAATTGCGCGCATTACAATGGGTGGAACGAGTCTGACGAACTAGCTTACTTGAAGGCAAGTTTGCGGGGCTCGGCGGCCCAAATCTTATGGGCAGATGATGAATGTTCCTGGAACCTCGATATGTTATATACTAAGTTGAGGGCACGATACGGAACGCAGCAAATGCATCTACGGTACAGGACCATGATGAAGGTTAGGAAGCGACGTAGGAATGAAACGCTCCACGATCTCTACCAAGACATGAGCCAACTGGCGCTACAGGCTTTCCCAGGCAAACCCACACCGCATAGCAATCTATTGGTGGTGGACGCGTTCATCGAAAGCCTTAACGACGAAGAGTTAGCAGGAAAGGTCGCCGAGCGAGAACCCGGTGATTTAGAAGAAGCTTTTAACTTGGCGCTGAAGTTTGAGACTTTAAGAGCAAGTTACGGAAGATGTCCCGACGGGCATAGAGGGGATCAAGCCATGAGAACTATTAGAGTAGAGAACGAAGAACCGTGGAGACAGGAGATGAATGAAATTCATAACGCATTAAAAGGGCTTCAAACCCAACAGATAAGACGTGAAGAGTTCGAGGAATTAAAAGGTAGCCTCGACTGGAGGAGCGGTCGAAGGGCGGACCAACGCTTAGACAGGGATAGCAGAGAGGTGAAAAACGACCCTTCCTACAGCTATGGACAAGCGAGACACGACACGAGACAGGGTCGTGATCGGCGCAATGAGGCAGATCATGTTCGAAATCTCAATCTTCAGACACAGCGAAGACCAAACTATATGAGAGTAATACAGAAAGAAGGAGTGAATAGGGTGTATTTACCGGCGCTAGTACAGGGGCAAAGGCGACATTGCTTATTAGATACCGGGTGCGATATGTCA
>CAJHZI010000207.1:1635000-1673072 GCA_905160935.1 Enchytraeus crypticus | reverse complement strand
TTTCTGTGTTGTAAATTTCAATATGAAGAATTTAAAGTTGTAGCTTGAGGTTTTTTTTAGGCCTTTGAGCATTTGCATAATAAATCTCCATACTTTTCCATGAATGTCAGACTAGACATTTTTTTGAAGTCACAGAACAAACCTTAGCAAGAAGAATCGTAGAGCCTAGTAGTCAGTAGCTGATTAATTTAAAATTTGGCTAAATGTTTGCAATTAGAAGTGTTTTCCTAATAGATTTTTTCGTAATCTCATTAGTGTATTATCAAAGATAGCTTCATGCAGCCATTTCCTGATTGTAGACCCATTTATCATTTCGTGTTAAATCAATCGGCAATTTGACCCTGTTAGAAAGGTCTGCCGTTATGCCATTTAGACTGAAATGTTTTTACAAGATAAACTTAATATCGTTCTCTTGTGTTAATGAATTACTAATGCTGCCACTGTTATTGTAGAATTCTGCTGATGGTTATGTTGCAGCCAAGCAAGCCGCTGAGACTAACGCCTGGGCTGCCTACTATGCACAGTACTATACACAATTGGCTGGGGCCCAGCAGCCAAACTCTATAGCAGCTGTAGCAGCGTCGCTGCAGCAACAGGTACAGCAGCAGCAGCAACAGCAGCAGTACGGCACGTTGCTTCCTCGTTCTACTGTCACGCCGCAGCCGTGTGAGTAAATCTCTACTAGTGGATGCTTTAGGTAATTAAATGGCTGGAGTCGTGGGAGACAAGCAAGTAAAACTATTGAAGCCATGATTTATTAATTCAAGCCATAATTTACTAATTCAAGCCATAATTTATTAATTTAAGCCATAATTTATTAATTCAAGCCATAATTTATTAATTCAAGCCATAATTTATTAATTCAACCCATAATTTATTAATTCAACCCATAATTTATTAATTCAAGCCATAATTAATTTATTAATTCGGCAGTTGTATTGTGGTCTTGTTAAAGGCAGATTCTTGATGGTAATACCAATTGGTGGCTGAGCGTACTGGGTACTGGCTGAGTTGTTAGCACGCTAGCCTTATAAGAAAGAGGTCGTGGGTTTTGAAAACCCACTGGGCCGTTGTGTTTGGTAGAGTCAACACTAGGTGAACAGGGACTAGCGTTAAACTGAAAGTTATTTATTAATGATGGGGTGCTAATTTTGTGAACTTGATAAGGTACTATTGTTTTAAAGCAACGAGTTGATATTTCTGTACAAAGGATTAAATTCTTAGTGATTGATTGATTGCTTAAATAAAATTTATGTTAATACTGACGTTTATTTAGTTTAATGTTTTTCCTATAGTGGATAAATAACAAATTTTTTAGCTGATGTGCATTCATAAATTCTGATCTTGTTGTATTTAGCTCTTGCGGGGCTGACAGCAGCTGTGCAGCAGCCAGCAGCTCAGCAGACAAACTTAGCTGCTGCAGCTGGTATGGGTGTGGCTGGTGCGACAGATTACACAGCTGCTTGGGCTGACTACTACAGACAACAGGGGCTGCATCAGCAGGCTCAGGCCATACTCATGCAGTCTGCAGCTGCTGGGCTAGGCCTGCAGCAGCAGCCACAGTAGCTGCTAGGTCTCTAGCAGCAGCAGCCCTAGACATGCAGGAACAGCCTCAGCAGCTGCTAGGCCTTGGTAGCTGCTAGGCCTCAGCAGTTGCTAGGCCTCAGCAGTTGCTAGGCCTCAGCAGTTGCTAGGCCTCAGCAGCTGCTAGGCCTCAGCAGCTGCTAGGCCTCTGTAGCTGCTGGGTCTCAATAGCTGCTAGGCATGCAGTAGCAGCAGCCATATTTTTACAACAGCAGAGAAGTCTTTTTGACTGATTAAGCCGACAGTTGCAGTATAACTAGGCCTGCGTCAGTAGTGCCGCGGAAAAGCCTGGCTACCTTCTTCAGTCTATATCAACAAACGTTTAACTAAGATATCTGTACCAATGATGGAAGAATGCTAACTGGCAGATGTCTTGAAGAATTAAATTCTGTCAATGCAAAATAAAGTTATTTCTCATGATATCTTTCTGTTTGCTTAGGATAATGATATCATTAAATGAAAATATTTAAGTATTTTAGAGGTCTATTCTTATCCCGACCCTAGTTCAACTAGGATTTAAGGGAAGATAATGATGATGATTTAAAGTGTTTTAGAGATGTTAATTGAGTGGCTACTGTGCTTTTGGTGTCATAAAACTATATGTATCAAATAAGTTAATGCTTTATAAAGGAAAATTATATGAAATAAAACCCTACAGCACTGAATGTATAATTTGATAAAAGTATCTTGCTAGCAGTTGTTTAATATTTCTGAGATGAAGCTATATGGGCTGTGCTAAAGGCCGTGGGACTATATTTTTATGTTGTAAGTCTGTCACTATTTCGACTATAGTATGTTGTGTATTACTACTCCCGTTGTTGTGTGTTAGTGCAAGTACTTTTAGTTAGTTTGTTGAGAAGGAAAATTTTACGATAAATAACAAAGGGCATATACCCACACCCGTGTAAATAAATACTAGTGTTTCTTTTAACTGATTGAGCTGTTTTATTTTGCCATTTCTTTAATCCGTTTCATTTTGTTTGTGAAATGCAATGCTGAGTCGATTGCAGCTAAAGTTTTACTAATTTTCATGTTTTTGTTTTGGATTAGTTCAGTGCTTTAATCTTCGCCCCTATTCATCGTTGTATATCTATGCTTATAAGATACACTGAACATGTAATTGATCTATGCGAAATGGTTTCACTTTGATAGTGATTTTGATTATCGCCGCCTCGTCATTGTAGAACCCGTTTAATTCTGTTTTGCACTGTTTATGGCAGACTTCTGCAATTTTTGTTTGCATTAATTTGTAGACTGTTAGGTAAAGATATAAAAGTGTATTTGCAGGCGAGCCTGCTTTTGCTTCTACATTTGACTTGTTATTACTAAAACTCTGTAATGGTATGTGTCTAGTTTTCTTTGGTCAGAATAGAATGATCGTCAGCGATTATTTAGAGCTAATGTTCGCTACATAGATAAATTATATTGTATTGCTACTACTTCATTTGGTCGCTTGTCCGTTGATTGTAAACCTTATTTTCTCGATAGTTTTTCAATAATCGCTCGTTAATGGTTCAATTATAACTGTGTTTGTTGTTTGATTGTAAGTTAATTTGAAATGATTTTTGTTAAACTGTATTCTAACTACAACTGTATTATGGGTACTATTCACTGATGTGTCATACTGTTTGCTTGTATATGTATGTATAGTTTATCTATTTGCACTATGCGCTAATGCTACTACATTTTCAACTGCCCTTTCAGTTTGATATAAATTCAAACTTGTATTTGCTTGCGGAATTCTTGTGTATTGATTCACATTTATAATTGTATAATTGGCGTCTAATAGCAGCATTGAGGCAATTATACCGTATTATTTTCTCTGTCAATATACATAAATATGTGTATATTAAAATCACATTGTGTGTTTAATGCTAATATATTGTTGTTGTTGTTAGCCTACGGTTTCTAAAACATGTTTAAAATTGTATGAGCACATAATTGTATCTCTTCTGTATTCTTTGTATGTGTACTTGTATCAGTCTTGATATGTGGACACTTGTTATGTTCTATTCTAGATATACGCTGTATCTTCTTTACTCGCACTATTATAACACGCACATTATCTGTACCTATGTTTGCGAATGTATTGATGTTACGATTTTTATAGAAATATTTACTGATATGTTTGCTCGCATCATTTCACTGTAGGTATCAGTAGATCCTGATAACACTGGCAACAGAAAACTCTAATAATTGTTAAATTCATCTGCTCTTCCCTGGTAGTCTATATCTTGAGCTGATGCCTACAATTTGTCTGTTAGATTGTCGGCACTGTATATATACAGTGCACTTTGCACTGTAGTAGGAATACACTCGTGTTTCAAATCATGTATGCGTGACTATTTTGCTATTCGATTATGTACATGTATCGCTTATATGTATGTATAGGGAGTACACCTGAAGTTGCGCATTCTTTTGCTAGTTGTATGTGTGCTTTTCTCTTGTCAATCCTAGCTCTGCTATTTCAACAGTCTATCCTGTTTATCGAACTAAAAGTTTTAATCTTTTTCGTAACTTAACATTGACATTATCTGATTACTTTAGTGTACATTGGAATTCAGACATTGTTGTAGAATATTTTCGCAAGTATTACGATTAATTCTTTTTTATAGCCAGTGGTGACCGACAGACACAGGGCGAATGTTAAGAGTTTTTACGTTATGGTAGTTGGACAGAACTACAGACTGTATTAATGCGATATATATATACTACTAGTAGCATCATATCTAAAGGAATTTTCCATCAGTCTCAGTTTTAAGTTGTTCATTTAATTTTTAACTAACTTTTATAAGTTGGAAGATTTAGTATAATTTTTGTTAATGACGTTTATGGATATAAGAAGTTGTTAAGAATTATTAGTGTGTGTGTGTGAGTGTGACTTTTATGACTGGACTATTTGCAGCAGTTTTTAAGCCTATTAAATTTTCGTAGAAATAACGGTATTGATTGCATCACCTATGGTTGGTGTGCATCTTCGTTGATTCATTAATTGGTTGATATATCTCTCGCCGTATGAAGCATTATTATGTGTATGGTCAATCTGTGATAGATCTAAACTAAACGTATTGTATTTGCAATGCTTTGCAATGGATAACTTAACTAGATACGTCGTCATTTTGTAATGTTAAAATAATATGTCGTACATGCAAATATTAACTTTAATTTTGTACTTGTTATTCCTATGATGATTTGTAATTGTATTAGATTCTGATATATATAAGCACCTATGAAAGGACTGTTTCAATCTTTTCTCGATGCCTGTACAAGCTCTTGTAATTTCTGTTGCCTGTCGCTGTTTCTCTCTTCATTACTTTTTATTTTGCTGTTTTTGTTTTCTTCTATTTTGAAGATTTTCTGAAGAATAAAAATGAATACAGTCAACACTGAAATTAGGCTCTGCTGCTATTCGTTGAGAAGTCAATTTCTTTCGGATGTAATACTACAAATGGTTAATTCATTTCATTTTTGTATTATTCCTTAAAGTCCATGCTCATTTGCTATTCTAACTTTTTTAAGCTGAAGGGATCTATATTTTTATGTATTATTTAGTCATCAAGTTCTATCTAGGTGTATTTTAATATATCTAGTATTAGTAGTTGAAACCTTTTTTTAAATATTTGGTTTTATTTATATAAAATGCTGAAATTATATGATTAAATATTCTTGCTGAATATTTGCTCTCTTTCTACTCCCCTTCTCTTATTTATCATAATTTACGCTGTATTAAATGTTAATACCTTCTGGTGTTTTTGCTATTTTCTTACTGGTATGTTCTACTGTGCGTTGTACAGAAATAGTATATAGAACATATAGCATAGTTGATCATCTTGGTTATTAATGGAGTATATCATACTGTCTGCTCACTCTCTGATTAACTAGTGTACATGTATAGATATGCATTATACATGTATATAAATATTTGATTAATGATGTGCATTTATATCTAATGCGTGTTTATGAATATTATATGCATACAAATTGTATAAATTGTTGTGGATGTGTCTGATTGTTGTATATTAAATGCATGTAGTATATATATATATATATTATAAGGTAATTATGGTGTAAAGATTGTGTGGCACTCCTAGGCCGTTCTATGTTGATATTTAAGATGTGTGCAACATTATACTGGTTATTTCTCTATATATCTCTATCTGATTGGACAGTTTACCGAAGCTTTGCTATATATCTGTATAGATAACGGATGGGTTTGGTTAATATTACACACGGTGTGTTTTTGCTGTTTCTTTTTATGTTTCATTTTATTCACAAATAAAAAAGTCGCTATAGTATGCCCTTAAGTATTTTCTGTAGTTAGATTTATTTATTTTTTGACTTACTTCGGTGAGTAGGCCTACATGAGCAACTTTTGTGCCTTGCAACTTACAGTTTGGCAGTTCTATCTAGGTGGTATGTTTGTTGTTTAATCCTGGTTCTTCTTGGCTTGCTGGTATAGTTGCACTTGCTGTGAAAATGGTTGTGTGTCCTTTGGAGGCACATGTTATATAGCTATTTCACTGGTCTCTTTCCTCCATTCTCTCGTCATATCTGCGCCCTCTAGCACTCACTAATTAGTTTTCATTCCTCTGTGAGTCTGTGATTCTCTATGTGCAGTTTACCTTGACACTTGAGAATGATTCAAGAAACTGTTCCGTCAAATTTTGGCTGTAAATGTTACTGATGACGTGGACTGAAATTGTTACGTGGACTACCAACTACTTCACTAAGATAATTACTTACGGCAAGTATCTAAATAATATTTTATTAATATCCGATATATCAGCTAGTAAGCCTTAATTATTATAATAATTAACGAATTTGTATTGAATGCGATTTCTTTTCATTGTTTTCCAAATGGTTCAAGGTGCATATTTCTATTTGTCCATTTTCAGCTCAATAATGAGTACTCCACCAATTTACAAATTGAGTTTATGCGATATACCTAAACTATACATTAGTGTAGCTTTTAGTTTTGAGAATATTATGTTTTCTGAGGTGATTTCTCGTTTGCAATACTCCTTCCTTATTGCTTGTATGTCGACATGTGTAGTGTACACTAATACATGCGACTCGAGCTCAACGTGTGAGACATAATAACAAAATAGATTCGAGATATTTAGTAGCCCTATTAACTCTATGACCTAAATCCACACAGTATATTATCACAGTGATCAATAATCTATTGATCAACTCGGTCTTAATGAAATCTGCAGTCCTTTGACTGGCTACAAAGATTTGAAGACTCAGCGCTAAATACTCTATCTTGTGCTCATTTTATTCATTATCCAAGTTTGTGCAACATAAGTTACTACTGAAAGGTTAGAGCCTTTCCCAGTCTGATTTTCATGTTTTGATTTACTTCGTTTTTTATCCTACGTCCTCTAATTTAGTTTCAGCTGCTTTTCCTAAAGTTATTCTTGTACTTTCAGAGAAGCACTCATCTTTCTTTGCTATTGTAGCCTCTAAGTAAAACGAAGGACTTCATTCAAGCATCTCTCATTAAACGTCAAATGAGTTTATTTCTCCAGTAGACGTAATCTGTGTTTTCTGGATAATCAAATATGGTTCCGCTTTCTTGCTTTCGATACATATCGTCTCCCTATCATCGTCTTCTTTCTTGTCCATTGTCTGTCGTCAACGTTATGTCATCGGATTATTCTAGTAAAGCTTTAACAACTACTTGTTGATCAATATTATAATATTATAATATGTTAGATGAGATGCTCTGGTACTTCTGGAGATCTTAGGATACGCCATATTTATGCATGATCTCACACGGTCAAAAGCCTTGCTGTAATCACTAAAGCAGTAGCAAACGTCTCGATTATATTCTAGCAAATTATCCATCGTATATTGGAAATGTGTTTATGCACATTTGGAGGCGCATAGACACACATACAATGAGGAGTGTTCATACACATTTAGAGGCACATGCACTCATACTATCAGAAGTACTCACAATTAGAGGCACAAGGACACGCACGTACAATCAGAAGTATTCACACACATATAGAGGCACATAGACACACATACAATCAGAAGTACTCGCACACATTTAGAGGCACATAGACACACAAGCAATTAGAAGTGTTCATGCACATTTAGAGGCACATAGACACACAAACTATCAGAAGTACTCACACACATTTGGAGCACATAGACAAACATACAATCAGAAGTGCTCACACACATTTAGAGGCAAATGCATGTAGACCCACATACAATTAGAAGTATTCATACACATTTAGAGACACATAAACACACATACAATCAGAAGTGTTCATACTTTCGTGCAATATTTACAGATGCATTCATATGCGAGAAGGATAAAATTTAAATAAAATATCTTTAAAATTTTGTCTCAAATATCAGACCTTAGTAAGTTAAACATGTTGATAGAGGGAGAGCTCTTTCATCAACTCGAAATATAATTGTGATCAACAACGTCTAGCTTGAACTTGTCGCTTATAATATGAACGCAGAATGTATGCTTGTTAGTGATCATACCTTGATAAACACCTAACCTTACACGAACACGTAACTAAAACTTCGCAAGCATGTTTCTTTCATATCCGATATCTTCGTGGAATACGTCCATATTTGTCACGTGAGACAGCTGCTACAATTGATGCTGCTCTTGTACTTTGGACTACTGCAATTCCCTGTTTTTAAATCTCCCTGTCTGTGAGATAAATCGATTGCAGTTTGTTAAGAATTCTCTTGCGCGAGCAATTTTTTGTAGTTCCAAGTACTCACATGTTACGCCCATTTTAAAGTCCTTGCACTGGCTAAAGATTAAAGAGCGTATCATTTACAAAACAGCTTCGTTAACCTGTAAGTCCATCACCATCCCTGGACAAATTTGTATGTCTCATTTGATTAAATTGATGCAGCCTGCTGTTACTCGGTCTTCTAAATTAATTACTCTTGTGAGACCTAGCTTACCTTCGCGCTCTAAGCCATCTAATCGTTTTTTCCAGCATGCTGCACCGCAGATCTGGAATTCTCTTCCACCCAATCTTCGAAAATCTTCATTTGAAGCACATCGGCCTCTGCTTTCCTATGAGCATTTCCATAGGGAGTTAAAGACCTATCTTTTCCATCTGTCTTTTCCTTCCAGTGACCATGAGCAGCGACCTGCGCCTAAACCTCCTTTTCTTTAATTCCCTTTACTTTGGACTGATTATCTGAATTTTGGAATATGCACCGTTTTGGACCTTCTTTTTCCTCGCCGGCTTGATTTTGTCTCAATAGTGCTCGATGTTGTCATTGATGACTGTAGCACTCTAATTGTTATTATTATTATTATTATTATTATTATGTTATATTATTATTATTATTGTACGTATGCAATGGACAAGAGGAAATATAGAAACATCGATTCGTCACCAATTAGCGAATAGTAACAATTACACAAAGCTGACACCGGAAGTAATAATGGCAGTATATGAGAACCGTGAGACTTGCTTGTAGAGTCTCTACCTGCGCATGAGTAGTGTACCACTAGTGTACCTAAAATTAGATAAAACTGGCCACACAAGTGCAAGCTTTCATTAGTTTGATGTAGCAACATGAGCGAGAACGACTATGCAATCCTGCTTTTAAAGATTTCTTATATAATGCTAACATTCCGTACTCCCACACATCTCTTTGTAATAGTGAAATTGGTAACATCGTTTAATTAAACTACGTGCGTATATATAATAACCGTATTTCTAAGAATATATAAAGAAATAATGACGATTTAACGACCATTTTCTCATCCCAGGATACAGATGGTAGGGACATCACCACCGCACACATCACTGCCGCACACATCACTACATCACACATCACTACAGCACACATCACTACAGCACACATCACTACAGCACACATCACTACATCACACATCACTACAGCACACATCACTACAGCACACATCACTACAGCGCACATCACTACAGCACACATCACTACAGCACACATCACTGCAGCACACATCACTGCATCACACATCATTACAGCACACATCACTACAACACACATCACTACAGCACACATCACTACAGCATACATCACTACATCACTACAGCACACATCACTTTAACACATCTTTCCTATGAGCAGTTCCATAAGCAGTTGAGGACCTATCTTTCCATCTCTCTTTTCCATTCAGTGTCCATGAGCAGCGACCTGCGCCTAAACCACCTTTTCTTTAACTCCCTCTGCTTTGGACTGAATTTCTGGATTTTGGAATTTGCACTGTTTTTGGACCTTCTTATTTTTGCTCGCCGGCTTGATTTTGTCTCAATAGTGCTCGATGTTGGCATTGATGACTGTAGCGCTCTATTTGTTGTTGTTATTATTATTATTATTATTAATCACTACAGCACACGCATCACATATCACTACAGCACACATCACTACAGCACACATCACTACATTACACATCACTACAGCACACATCACTACAGCACACATCACTACAGCACACATCACTACAGCACACATCACTACAGCACACATCACTACAGCACACATCATTACAACACACATCACTACATCACACATCACTACAGCACACATCACCGCAGCACACATCACTACATCACACATCACTGCAGCACACATCACTGCAGCACACATCACTACAGCACACATCACTACAGCACACACATCACATATCACTACAGCACACATCACTACAGCACACATCACTACAGCACACATCACTACATTACACATCACTACATTACACATCACTACAGCACACATCACTACAGCACACATCACTACAGCACACATCACTACAGCACACATCACCGCAGCACACATCACTACATCACACATCACTGCAGCACACATCACTGCAGCACACATCACTACAGCACACATCACTACAGCACACATCATTTCAGCACACATCACTACATCACTACAGCACACATCACTACATCACACATCACTACATCACACAGCATACAGCACACATCACTACAGCACACATCATCGCAGCCCACACAGAGTTTGTCATAAATCTAGCAAAGGCAACCATTATGAGGCCTAAAATTCATGTAGTGTATGGAGAAAATGATGAAAACTACAAAATACAGAAACTGAGCAAGTAAGTCTGCAGCCCTTCAGCTTTATTAAGCATGCGGTATGTCACGTTTGTATCCGTATAAACAAAAACATCGTAACGTCATTTAATTCATCCATTATATATCAGCACATCTGCAAGAGTTCCCACTTGCCGTGTCTCTGAATTTTGACACTGTACGACTGCGCAGCTTTGTTAAACAATGCGAAGAATTTATTGATTCTATTCACAAATCATATGAGAAATACAACAGGTAAATACAATAATCAGTGTAAAAACTGAATGTCACACTTCATACCGAAAATTATTTTGCTGCATTTAGCGACACCCTGAGACAACAGAAAACTCTTAATTCTTATTACACTTATAACCATCTATCTGTTACCGATTCTCTAAAATGCATTTCAAATTTTCCGAGTCTAACTAATATTTCCATCCTCTTCGGCTTTGTTTATATCATAGTAATAATTCGAAATTATTTGATGAAATATGAAATTATGAGAAAATAGGATGAAATTATGTTGAACATTGTCACTCCTTTATAATATAGTTTTAATATTTCTAAAGGCCCAAAGTGTTGAGCATCGGTCCACAAAGTTTGAAATGTTGATAGTGAAAACTTTTATTCCGAGGTTAATGATATCCGCTGTTTAAGCCAAGCTTATTAATTATCGGCATTACACAGCGTATGCATCTTCACGTCTGAATCTAATTGTTTCTTCAGATAAGTAGGCTAATAGTGAAAGCTAGCTTATCTTTTCCAGCTATCCTCAAACTCCCAAGATCGCTTCGATACGATCACAAATCCTGCAAAAACTGAATATCGATATTTCATATTTCATCGTTCATCTCAATTTTCTGTTCTCCGGAGCCCATTGCAAGAGAAGTTACTCAAGTTACTTCTGGGCTGTTTTCGGTAGGCCCTAATACATGCCCTAAACAGAATCACCAGGATACTGTTCAAGTTCGCCACGTGAACAGAATTCTGGTCCAGAATAAACACCTCTGCGTCTGAAGATATTCTTAAATTACTCTGACGTCATCATGATATAATCGATTCCAAACAACGACCGGCTAAAAGATAATCGGTGAAATCCTAGATGAACCTGTCAAAGAAAGAGTTCTTTAGGTCTAGTAGATAGGGGATTTTCTTTCCATCCTTTAATCCGTTTATTCAGCGTCACGTGATATGCACTACTGTGTCTACTTTGAATTCTCATGATCAGAGATTCTTTCAGAGAATAAAGTTATCGCAGACTGCAAACGATTCTACTGTAGACTGTCAATTATAGGTATCGACTAATTCTTTCGTTTTAGTCTGTCTATATCCCTTCTCTGACAATTTGATGCACGACAGCTTTTTCAAGGTAAAAATTCTTGCAGGCTCTATTGTTTATGCATAGGCTACTTTTTAAATTAAATACAATTACGCGAAAAATTAAATTACCTCAGAAACCGTTACACTAGTACTAATAATTTTACAAGCGTCAATAACTCCAACCACCTCTTTCCCTCTTTTCCTATATCTATCCAATTTAATTTTTGATTAGTTGCCATTCATTGAAGTTCCAACCTAGGGAGTCCTGCTATTTATCCAGTAACTCTTAAATTAGTTAGTCTAATGGCGTATTGCGACATTCTGAATATTAATTAAACAATTTGTTATAAAAGTTTGGAGTAGAATATATTCATTTCTCTGAAGTTCTACGAAGAATTAAATATAGGTAACTTAAAACTAGTAAACTTCTTGTCTAGGAGGTATAACTGTGACTCTGTGACAAAGACAGCACTAGGTTCGAACGTTGCATCCGCCGATCTGCCTTTCGACAACTTACCGATGTGCTACCGAGTCATGAGCCTGTCCGTAACAATACCTTCAAAATAGGAAAAATGTGCTTTCGAATAGGATAGCTCAAAACAGTTAGTGCTGCAATCATCCATATAAAGTCGAGCAAAATTAAGACAAAACCAGGCCAGTGAGCAAAAAAAGGGACCAAAACGGTGTAACAAAATTAACTGTGTCTGTAAGATTTCTGCTTTAGTCGCCTCGTACGTATAAAGACAGTTGTTGCAAGTCCGCTATCAAGTATAACACACGCCTTCAAGAGCCCCTGACTAAATGTGACAAGTGGTCTAATCCTGCAGTCTCGTCCGATTAAAAGGTCGCAGCAATTCTTATCTAGAAGCGATTTTTGGATTGCTTAGCAAGGTCGCAGAGACTGCATATCATAACAATTATCTCATAAAGCTGCCAGGTATGGGTTCTCCGTGTAACAAACCTGACGTTATGAACCGTTGCCACTTGATCATGCGGACTCCTAATGAATGTTTGTAGTATATGATTGGTTTCCGACCATGAACACGTAATTTATTCGAGTAAAGTTCACTGCGTTTATTTCATCGTAAACGTTGTTCCTCCTTCTAATTTTCTGAAAAAAGAGCGGACGGTTCATAATGTATGAATATGTGCATATTTATACTTATGTATAGAATTCTAACCGTGTCGTGTCCGGTAGACTGAAGAATAGACCAACCTTCACTGCAAATGTCTCAAGAGGCGACTTCATAAGAACTGAGTAAGTAACGTCAAAGTTCAGTTTGTGGTTGATCTAATCTTCAGTAGTCCGGATATTACAAGAACAGTCTAAGTATTAAGAATCAGCTGCTTTATGTATGAATTGCTTTATTCCAATGTAAAGTTAACTCACTGCACAATGACTGACTGATCCATCATCACAGTTTCAAATGCACGTAGGCCCTATAGAATAATAATAATACTAAATAAAAATAAAAATAAAAATAATAGTAATAATAATAATAATAATAGCAACAACAAATTGGTTGTTGGCTAATTCGACTTCCCAGAGTGTAGAGGAATTATTTTAATCGCTTCTTTTTAAACTTTTAATTAATTAAAGTCTTTTTTATCTTATTTTTTAGCACAGGAACCTTTGCAGCCCATGGCAATTAAATAATAATAAATAATAATAAAGGTTTAACGTCTGTTTCCTCATAGAAGGATGATGTCAGGGACGTCAATATTTGCAATATTTAGTATCATTGACAGATCGCGGTTGATGACTGTAGAGAGTGAAAGTAAACATCTGAAGGTCTGCATAGTCTTTAATAATAATAATAATAATAATAATAAAGATTTAACGTCCGTTTCCTCATCCAGGTATGATGTCAGGGACATCCCAACAGCACACATCACTACAACTAACAACTATTTAACAACTATTAGTTGGTCTATTAACCGAGCTATTGTTTTAAAACTCTCCGAAGTATGTCTAAACTTAAAAGTTAATGACTGAATATTGAAAATAAAAATAAAAAGTTAAGAACGTTAAGAAAATTAGACTTTAAGAGTTAGACTTAAAAAAGGAAAGTTAAAAAGAAAGAAAGTTTAAAAGAAAAAAAGAAAGTTTAAAAGAAAGTTAGACCTAAAGTTACACTGTTTAGTAAAATAACGACTAACATAAGTCACTTTATGACACTAGATGACAATCAGTTGACCGTCACTGCTGACGGTCTCTAAATCATTTAGAACAGTGTTATTGCGATCAAACTAGGCCTGGAGAATTCACTTAAGATTTTTACGTTGAATGATGACTATTTTCAGCGCTTGATACCTTGATTTTGCTCCAAAAATATCCAAATAGCTATTTCTAGACCTGGTGTAAGAAATAATGACGCTACTCAAGCTATCAATATCGTCTAAATGAATGACCCGTGCTGCTGAATTTGCATCTATGAGTCATAGAGTTTAAGCAAAAATAGCATCGTATCTTGTTTCTGTTTATTCATACTGTTTATATACATTAACCAAGATGAATTTCAAGTACTAATACTAATATTAATAAGTATATTGATATTAATACTAATAGCGATGCTGATACAGTTAATAAAATAAAAAATAAAATATTAACAATAGCACTACTGCTGCTGCTTCTGCTGCTGATGCTGATGCTGCTACTGCCACCACCACCATCATAATAATATAAAAATAATAATCTTTCTTTAATCTTATTTTAAATTTAAGGATTAATAATTAGATTAATAGAATCAGTTTAATATAAACATCAAGTGAAACTAGATGAAGCCACCAGGAAACATTTGCGGACGTTTAATTTAGTTGAAACACTATTTAGTAGAGCGAAGAGTTGAAATAGAGAAAATAACCCCTGTGAAATTTCTGACAGAAGCCTACTTTCATTTTGCAAACAATTTACTGCCTCGAGCTTTAGCGGTTCCATATAACTTCACGTTCTCGCTTAGCCAGGCAGAGGTTCAATAGTTTGTGTTCAATCTAGAAATTAAACCACAATGCTATTAACCTTTGACCTTTTATCCTAGCTAGTATTTAAAAGATAAAACATTTATATGACGAATTTAACTTTAGGCCTAACATTGCTTTTCTGTATAATTTCCGCAGCAAACACAATCCATCTTTCTATGACAAGGGGAAGTAATAATAAGGTTCTGAATGTATATTTTGATTCATTAAGACGCGTACTGCAAAAGACTAACATCCTTTTATTGTATCGAAGGCTGATTTAAAAAATTACCAACAATCCAAGCGATATTGAAAAACACATCATCAACGTCGTATCATCAGAAGAGAAAACAAACGTTAAACCTTCAGTTGTGTATAAGGTAATTGAATCACCCTATTTTATATTAACTAATTACACGTAGAGTTCGGTATATTGCAGGCTAATTAGCACATACTTGTCGGTGAAGCACTAGGGGAAAGGACCTTATTTGGACGGCTTAATGGACGTAACCTTTCGGATACATTACCTTCCATGTCAGCTATGGTAATGAGACTTTTTTCTAGGTATTTTGTTTTAGTTGTAAAGTTTGTTTGAAAAGCAACTGTACATATTATGATCTACAGACTGAGAATGATTTGTATGAACTGAGCAGAGATGACTAACGTAGATATTAAACTTAAAAGATGGTACATATAAGTGTCAATTTACTTAACTATTTTCTCTCTGAAAGCGATAAGCTAAAGCATACTCTATCTTACGCATTATTTTATCTTACTCATATGTTAGTGCATATGTTAGCGAATACGTTAGTGCTTACGTTAACGAGTACGTTAGCGGGTACGTTAGCTTGTACGTTAGCGCATACGTTAGAGCATAATTCGCAGAACATCTATTTTTATTTTAAGCTTAGTTTAAATTGAAGTAAATTTCTCATTTGAACCATTTAACTTAATTCTATATTTCTCAAACTAGCGCATAACTTGTTCAGATTTATGATCTGAAGTTTAATAAACGCTATTTTAATATAATAACTAATATGCATGCAAATACTGTCCAGTATATACTTGTACATGTACACGTATAATGCTTCGCTAAACACTCTCTACTATCATCCTCATCTTTCTTTAAATCCCAGTTCAACCAGGGTCGGGATACGAATAGCTAAATCCATTCGTTTACATTTTTGTGGCAATAAACTAAACACTCTCTCGTTTCAACATAAAATAAACCTAAAAGTCTACACAGCTACTCGGTGCTATCGCCAAATATTTCTAAATATTCTGTAGGAGAATCATTGAAAACATAATAAGTTTTTTGAGTTGAAGTTAAAGTCTAGTGTAAACTGAGACGAATTTAGAGTTTTCATATTTTGAGCTGTTTTTAAAGTGAGGGAGGAAGTATTGATCATGGACTCTTGCTTTAATCGTCCGCACACTTGTGAACGGCATGACTTCTAGGAGAGTTTGGTTTCAGGTATCACGTAATGCAACGTGAACACAAACTGTAGCAGAGAGTTTGGCCTTGTATCAGCAGAAAGATGAGTTTATATAAACATGACCAAAGATCATCTTCTGCTTAGAAGTCAAATGTCGGTCGATAAAATGGAGATAGCGCCAATCTCCTCAAGTGGCGTAAACTGCTCGGTCTATATTGAGCTTCAGGTAATGTTTTTTTTAAATTTTCTGCTTGAGAGGTCAAAGGAACATATTCCTAATGGCAACCTGCCTTCACCAACAGAAGAACTCCGCTTATCAGCAGGCTGATTTCTTTACAAGGGCCATGCTTTTATCGAGTCTTAAATTAGAAAGAATCTCACAAATATGGATGCTGAGACTATTTCCCTGTGACCTACTCAGTTCTTGCTTAGCCTTCTCTTTCGACACATGCTGATTACTGCTTATCTCTTCTCCAGGTTTCCTGACACAACGCGGGGAATAAATATCCTATAAATGCAATTTGACCAGTAATAAGCTATCTATTTTAGACTTATTTTCTCTATACTACGTAAATGACAAGTACATACCATGCCTATATAACTCTTTCAGCTGTATTCTCAGCTTTCTTTTAAAAAAAGTCCTAACATATTCAAAAATGGAGTATGATAAAAAAGCTATTGTACATATCTTAATTTACAGTTGTTGTTATAGTCGTTTTTCCTAGTGTTGTGTTTTGACCAGTAAAGACTTGGTCAACAGTAAAATATTTCTCATAATAGGTGACTAAACAAAGCTAGAGAAAGGATAAGGTAAACCACAACGAGGCAATGTTTTTAAAAAGCTAAAGACAACATTAAGCTGTGATTAATTAATAGCATCTGTGAGGTGAGTAAATGCTGATCAATTGTGTGCCCTTTAATCTGTAATAGACTGTTGGTAGAAATTTGTATCTTGAACCTTTCCGGTCTGGTTTGTCAGAGCACTAATAAATACTAAATAAATACTAAATAAATACTAAGTAAATATGCTTTGTAGAATCATTAGCTAATTTGACTTATGATCAGTGTCTCCGCTTCATAATTGGCTATAGTCAGTGGTTATAGGGGGGGGGGGGACGCAGGGGAGCTGTTTTCCCCTAGCTCTCAATTTTCTGAGGTCCGTTCCCCAGGTAGGGTGGCCCCTATTAAATACTAGAAGACTTATGAATATATTACTTGGGCCCGAAAAATTCTGACAGTTCCCCTAGCTCTAAATTCCTACTTTAACCACTGGCTATAAGATATAAATGTAGACTTGAGAGAGGAATCTGATGCCAATGAACTAGCCAATTGCGCGTGGGTACGATGCACTCTTGTATTTGTTTGAAGTTTACCTCAAGGCAAAGCACTTGACGAAAGAGATGCACAAACAAAAGCAATTAATGAATATTGAAACTAGGCTGGTCATAATTAATTGGTGCGTGCTAATTGCTTATATCCCCTATTAGCACGTGCGTGTGTTCTAAGTCAAGCCAATCAATTTGCACATAGTCGAGGGATGAGGGCAGGGTTTGGTATATAGTAGAGCTTGCAGCTCTGAATATTCAGGCCTTCGTTCAAAAATCAGGTAATTCAGCAATGAATATAGACCCCGCGGTGACGGAAGATTACGATGAATTAGGTGCTAGCCACATTAATAAGTTCAAAATACAACGATTAATTGGGAATAAACACGGAGTAAAGTGAAATCAGCGAAAGCTATGAGAAACGGAAGAGCAAATGGTGAATCTTTGTAAACATATAGCTTCTGCCATGTGTAATGTATATGTGTTTGTGTAATGTGTATGTGTTTGTGTAATGTGTATGTGTTTGTGTAATGTGTATGTGTTTGTGTAATGTGTATGTGTTTGTGTAATGTGTATGTGTTTGTGTAATGTGTATGTGTTTGTGTAATGTGTATGTGTTTGTGTAATGTGTATGTGTTTGTGTAATGTGTATGTGTTTGTGTAATGTGTATGTGTTTGTGTAATGTGTATGTGTTTGTGTAATGTGTATGTGTTTGTGTAATGTGTATGTGTTTGTGTAATGTGTATGTGTTTGTGTAATGTGTGTGACCAAAATTAATTATAAATAGTTCGAACACAAACAATCAGAATTAACAAATAGAGGTTCGATTAATCAGTAGGGCCGGAAACTGTTAAGCTCACGTAATCAATGATGTGAAAGTCACAATAAAAACGAACATATTTACACTGAATATGGGCCTACTCATTACTAAGAGATACTTATTATGTCGAAGGTGAGACATTTTATAGTAATTTTTATAGCTTCTCCGCTGCACCATCAGCCATGACAAATAATAACTATTTCATTCGCTTCTAACTTCACGCATTCACTGATGTCAGAATGGTAAGAAGAAGGTAGAAATTTTTCTAGATATCTCTGCTTCAAACAAGATATTGAAGCATAACCCGGTTAGCTTCTATAGGCCTGCGTAGAAAGAGAATTAGTAACTACACGTTCGCTGAGGAAATTAAAGAGGTAGTACGAGATCGAGGTGGTTTACACTCTTGTTATGAGATTGAGAAGAATTACTACTAAGATATTGTAAGATTTCTCTGAAATACTCCAGACCTTGAGAATGCATATTTCTGCATTTCCTCATCTCATTCTCTGTCCTATTTCTCGAAACTTATTTCGGCAGCATGTAGGTATTATTCGTGATATATTTGTCTTGAAAGCAGTATTAGATTAATTCAAGGGGGCTCATATAATTTACGTTGAACATCTAGTCTGGTGGGGAAAGTTTCTGATGTTATCTCTGAATGAAACAGAGGACGTCAGCGTGTTAGTTCATATCTTTACTACACTACTACATTAACTATTAGTATAAGGTTCGAATGGAAGGATATAGAGGCAGAGGCAGGCCGAGAATAGGACTGTTGGCTGATTTAATGATTGTATGTGGACATGAAGAGGAAAGCGGAAGACAGAGAAGCGTGGAGGCGTTATACACCTTGGACCTGCCAGTAGGCTGTGCACTAAGAGAGAGTTAGGGTTTGGACATCATGATGTTGTGAAAGCTCTACTTTAAATTGATTCTAATAAATATTAATGTATAAGCTTATGCATGTATACTAAGTATACTGCATTGTAAATGACTACTATATACGTACTGCAAAGTAAAGAGACTAAAGCTCTATACGGTATATTAAACGGCATATGTAAAGGCACTAAAGGCCCTAAACGGTACGTTAAGCTGTACGTGTTAAGGGACTAAATAAAGGCCCTGGACGGAACATTAACGGTGCATTTAAGGCATTTACGATTCTACGTTACGTTTGATATACCGTAGAGTAGTATTAAACTGAAATAATTGAAAAGTTGAAGAAATCACATAAAATTTAGACCATCGTTTATAAGGCGTACACACTATCAGCCTATATTAAAATCTATACATGAATACACATTACATAAACACATTGACACTGTTCTCAAGAAATTGTTGTACATTTATTTTTGAAGTCCGTCACTAGAAATTTATTTAGCGACATAGAAAATAATTACAATTGCTTGTAGATTTGTTAATGTTAAACAAGTTTCTTAGCAGGTTAAACTGCGTCATTTGAGCACAAATAAACGTCTTTAAAACAAACAAAATTGACTCGTATGTGTGATAGAATAATCAAATCTGAAGATAATATACTGCAGTATATTGTATATATATATTTCGTCAAACTGGTTTTAATCAGAGGTATTTTATTACAGGAGCTTGACATTTGTCTCGTCAGAAGGGTGCTTGATTTCATTTGCTAGATATAACCAAATTAATTAGGAACATGTAGCAAACTATCGACCTTAGACATTAAAGAATAACATGTAGGCCTACCTTGCAAATTTTTAATTTACATCAAATGTGGAATTAAAATGATTTAAATCTTGAAATTGCACCCGTGGGTGTGGCAGAGATACGGGTTGCAGTTACAGAAATGACCTGAAAGAAGAAACTGTTCCGCTTTGAAGATGAACGGCCTTCTGATAGATATATACTTTCTCATACCAATTATATCTTAGCAGTAGACAGGAAATATTATCCGAAAGTGAGTACTAAAGATTTCTAGATATTACCAATGAATTTTAATAATTGTATTATAATTAATTATGACAATCACAACTGCATACACGTTTAAATTTCAGTAAATTTTAATCAAATATTGAGACTCAGAAAAACCACCTATCTAAAACACTTCAATAATAGAATTTAATAAGAATTTTTATGTCATTTCTAATACTCTCAGTTGATCTTCATATAGTCAATATTCATGAACATCGTTCAATTAAATCTAAAGTCTATCTAACGCAATCAACACGTGTCATTGGTCGGGCGAGCACTGAAGTTGAACCATGAACCTAGTGATCGCCCCGACGGTCAACTAACAGAAAAGCTACCGGCTTAGGCTTCCGTTATAACCATGAGCATCACTACGAATCTCTTTGCTACTCCTAGTTGTTACTCGTGTACTGTTAAGTTTTAATTCGTTTAATTAATAACTTTATGTCAAGAATTTTTCAAGATTGTCATTACAAATGGAATGACATTTAAGATTTAGATATTTCTTATAAAGTTAGCGGCATCATTAATAGTATTCAATTTCAAGGATCATAACTTTGCGTAATATTTTCATAAAGATTCCACCAGGCACAGAGTTATTTAATCAAAATCGAGTCTCAGTATAGCTCGAAATGAGAGAGCCACCTATATAACATGACTTTGCTACAATTCAACGAATTTAAAAGTATTTACGTCCGTTGTAGAGCTCTATGAGTATTTAGAGAACTTGTTTCTTATCCAGACGCATCAGATGTTCTTTAAGAAAACAGAGTTATTAACTTCACAATTCGTCAATTCAAAAGTAGCAACTAAAATGCTATGAGCACTTTATTCAAGTGAAAATGAATCACCGGTACAGATGATGAGAGATCTCAACGCAATCCTCGCTGAGCCACAAAGTAACTAAAATAAAATAATCATAGTAAATAAAAATAATTAATGAATATTAGAATAAATAAAAATAAAATAATGATGCCTATATTACTAGTGAAACAATATACTTACAGTGAAACAATATAATTACAGTGAAACAATATAATCACAAGTGAAACAACTCCTTTTAGAGAAGTTTCAGAATGACTAGAATAGTTACGTGGAAGCTAGTTTACAGAATGACTAAAATAGTTAAATTCTATATATATACACGTGCATTCAGACCAAAATAGTTAAATTCTATATATATATATACATGTGTATTCAGACCAAAATAATTAAATATAAGAGCTACATGTTATATGCCAAAATAGAGAAATAGTTAAATAATGTAGTTTTTGTCTTTTTGTCAAATATTAGTTTCAAGTGTAGTACTTTTTTACTATTGTGACTAAGAAAATTTTTGATGCCATTTAGTAGTCAAGTCGTCAGAGAGCCTGCCTCTAAAGAGAATCCGTAGGTTGCGAGTGCGATACCCAACAGGTTTTATCTTTAACACGATTCTCATATTGAAAATGAAGATAGGAATAAATAAAGAGTAAAATGTACTGCATAGATATTTATCGCTCTACCGGTATGCCTTAAACCATTCTTCCATTATATCTTTGACAAAGTTTACAAATTTTACATGTATTATGCTCCTGAACCTTAATAATCATATAATCTATGATATCATCGTTGGTATTATCGTTGATATCATCGATCATTTACGGTCTAATATCATCCATGATATCATTGTATCTACGATAACATCTAGGCCTATTGTAGCAGCTATGAAAGTCTTATGCCGCTGCAATTCAATTTATTACTCAAATCGAAGTTAGCCGTCCACTATTTATTTCAATGAAACAAAGAGTATAAAGCTGGCGCTGTATCCGCAACTATATAGGCCTAATAACTACTAATTACATTTAATTATTTATGAAATTTTCAGGCTGGAAAAAAGCTGAAATGTTGGAAACTATGTAGATTGCACTTTCTCTGAAAAGTTGAACTTTTGAGAATTTCTCTACATAGGCGTTATATCCAAAGTTCTTCAGTAGAAAAATAGCTTTTGAATATTGCTCTATAAACGCTCTCCAGAATTAATCTCAGTAACAATATTAAGTAGACTAGCCACTTAACGTCGGTTTCTTCAGTATTTGTCTTTAAACACAGTTTCCAGGGTCGATCGCTTGTATGACCCACGAGCAACATTAGAGTTTGACAGGAACCTTCGCTGCTGCTGCAGCTGCTGCCTCTGCTGAACAAACAGCTGCTGCTGGCACCCAGCTCTTCTGCTCACCCTCCTCGTGACTGTAGCAGCTGTAGCAGCTGCTCCAGGCATCAGCGCGCAGGCCACAAACCTCTTCCACGTCTGCCGGAAGTGAACGTTCACGCAACTGTACAGAACGAAGTTAAAAGCAAAGTTGACGCTGACGAGAAGGTTTGTAACTGCGATTGCTAATCCAACGGATTCAGCGGATCCGGGACTTACGGTGTAGTAGTAGAAGTGGAGTATTTCTGACGGAGTGACCAGGAGAAGAAAGGCGCAGACGATTCCCACCAGAGTGGGAGTGATGCAGCTTCCGTAGGTCGTCGTACGCTTCACCAGCCCATCTCGTCGTATTCGCACTCGACGTGACGCTGGCGCCGCGCCCAGCGCTCGAATAAGATGTGCGTTACAGTAAGCGAGTATGGCGAACGGCAGTACGAAACCGAGTGAAGCTGAGATGGCCGTGAAAGTCCAACGTACGTCCCCATTACGAGCGAACATACCCTGATCTAGGAAGTAGTATCTGGTATCACCGGGAGGACAGATGTATTCGTGGACGGTGTGGGTCCAGTAGGCAGGAAGCTCCAGGGCAGTCCACACGAGGAAGGTGATGAGAACTGAGGCTCGGGTGAAGCAGACACAGCGCTCGTACTGAGATTTTATTGGCCAGCAGATGGCTGCGTATCGTCCCACAGCGAGTATAACAGTCAGCCAAGTACTCGTGCGCATCAGAGTGTTCTGAAAACCTACGCCGAGGACTTTTAGGTAGAGGATCGGCGAGAGGCTGGAGTAGACTGCCTGGTGTCCACTCAGAGTGGAGACAGCTGCTGTGCAGGCGCAGTAGAGAGTGTCTGAGAGCGCGAGGGCCAGCAGACCCGTGTGAGAGCAGCGCTCCATGCTGCAGCTCATTGTCGCCCTCATTCGTCTCCGAGTTAATACTAGTATGCTGCACAGGTTGCCCACCACCCCTAACATGCAAACCACCGGGTTGAGTATATTACTAATGTAGAAACGTAGTAGATCAGCCGTTTCGTTTGGCTGATAAACGTTTTCCACAGATGGATTAAGTTTAAGCGGCATCGATAGGGTGGACTGTTCCAGCTCAACTGGATCTTCTAGAAATGATATGGAAGATGGACCTGGAGCTATGTTCGATAGATTTAATGTCGGCCAGGAAGTCCCATCCTTGCTCGCCGTCGTCCAGTTGTTCAGGAGCTGGATAAGGACGTTGGCAGAGTTGGTCCGGGAGAAACGACTGTGAAGCTCGATGCATAAGGCTATTCTGTGATCCATATTGAAATTCAGATAATTTATGGATAACTGAAATTGCTCATTGTAATCCAACAGATAACATTTTACACTTCACAGGCGGTCTTGTGATTACTGCAGAGTTTCCTATATACATGAATCTGTAAGAAAATTAATGATATTTTGAGTAAAACGACAATAGAAAGTTCTTATTACACTTGTAACAATTTTTGTTGCAGTATAAGTAGGTACTCTATTCTACGTAAAGTATTCCTTGAAGAGCAGAGAGAAGGAGAGAGAGAGAAAGAGAGAGGGCGACTAATGAGCTTATTTATAACTAAAAACTATTAAGCTAATGAAAGGAGGACTCTTCTTAAAATTTGAGTAGACATATAATTTAAATATTTAAAAATATTGATAATCGTTTTTCATAAAGACAAGATATGAGTTTTAAATGTTAAATGTAGACATTTAAAAATAAAAATGGCATGTATCTCTAAATTTAGATATTCTATTTTTGAGTCTCATTGAAATTTTTAAGAACAATTCGTTTAAATATTTACATTTCTCTTGAGTTCAGAATTCTGAAATATCCTTGCCTGCGGTGTGTTTCGAAATTGATATAAATTAGGTTCGTTGTCGAGAAGAAGACTTGCGAAAAATTAAATTTATAAAATAAGTTTAGGCAACGATCATGCTGCATGACTCTGCAATTTGAATGGGTTCAATATAAAAGTGCTCAGAACTATAAAAGGTTCTCTTTCAGTCTCATAATACCTCAAATCTAAATTTATACTGCCATGCATTATTGTTACCGCACGAAACAACTGAAATAAATTTATTTTTAGATTGCTTGCTAGTTTTACAAACTAATGGCTAAATAAATCTGATATAATAGATATTGATATAATGACTACTTAAGGTTATATATTCCAAAAGTTCAGATTTTCAAAGTTTTTGGGAAATAAAATATCCTAATTGAATAGTAAAATATACCATATAGAGTCTTCTAGCAATAACAATATGGTATACTGAAAGATCCTATTTAAGCTTTTATTATCATTAAATAAACCTAATAATACAACATGTCCAATTGTGCGTATAACTCAGATTTTAAATTTTATGAAGTCGCAGGTGAGGCGTCAGTTTTTCATTTACAAAAACCCCATGTATCCACCTCATTATAAGCTTGCCATTTAAAAATTAATCTAAAATTTAATTAACGACAAATAACCTCTATTACTCGTAAATCAGAAACCAACATAAAATATCATCTAAGTGAATATATTTTTATCTGCTAAAACAATAATAGTTCACGTAACCGTATATTATGACACACGAACTATTATTTTGACCATGGCGTCCATAATCTATCTAGTTAAAAATCCGGTTTCATAAAAACTTTCAGACAATTTATTTCATCACTTTTTAATTATGTCTAGGACAATTCAAATTATACTCAACCGAATGAAATCTTTTAATGCTATTATATATGTGCCGAACATTTAGGAAAATATTAAATTGAACTCGTATTTCACGATTTCAGAAATATTATTTGTAAGAAGATTATGCTTGCAACCCAGTATCGTCAGCGAAAACGATCTTCCAGACTGCTTTACAAGCCTTTGGTGGTTTAACTAGAGAGAGGCAGTTAGTTTGGACAGTGTCCACATTTTTTGCTTACGCCCAAGCCTCCGGCACAATTGACGCAACCAGAAAAATGCTGGGGAGGGGGTGGGCTCAAAACGTTTAATTATTGCCCTATAGCTCAGCTCCTATAGTGGTCACACTGAATCGCATCCATTTATCCCCCCACCCTCCACTCATACCCGTACTTCAGTCAGGGGAAACCTAAAATAACTAAATTCTACATATGTTTTGGAAAAATTCAGTACGTAAATTTTTTCCATGTCTGAAAAAACAGCGGATTTGAACGAATTGTAAAAGTGACCTAATGTGGGCTGGGGAAGGGGGCTCGAGCCTCCCCCAATCAGGGCTGGTTGCGCCACTGCTCCGGGATGGAATTCACATTTTACTTACACCCTTTTTACTTAGCCTATATGCATGGATATATGTACTTAGATATTTTTACTTAGCCTGTATATATATGTAGAGTGGCTGAAGTGGAAATAGAAAGCTGGTGAAACGGTCTAAATTTTCGGGCCCCCTTTCCATTAAACAAGGCCTAAACCTAGTATATTAAATATTGGCCTCTAGAGGGGGAACGCACTTTAGTAAATTTAGAGCTAGTCGAACTGAGTTCCCCCGCTTCCCCACCCCCTCCACTTTAACCACTGCTCTTACATATTTACTCATACAAATTTCCATAAATACAATGAAAATAATGTTTAAAAAAATCGACGGCCTAGGGGTGGCCCTGGGCGCCCCTCCTCTGGATCGACGTCTGGGGGCAGATTATAATACATTCTAGTTGCTAAAAATATAGTGAAATATTTTAAGAAGCTTGGATATTTCCTCAGTCTCTAAATTAGCTCAAACAGAATTTACATCATGCAGTCCTACGCAGTGAAGGTACGTCATACATGTAGACCCAAGATTCTACTGCATTTTGTTTCACTTGCGTTTTATACAGTATGTACAAGATACTGAAGAAAGCTCGTTAATATTCCTACATGTTTCTTAGAGGCGATTCATTTGATACTGTGGAAGGCAACTGAAAAGCACCCGTGTACTAGTACTATAGAGAGTCTAGTTACTACTGTATGATTATTAATTAACTTATAGTATATTACTATAAGTAAGAGATTAGGTATGTTAGATGATTTAAAGACCCACTCATATGTGGAAATGAAGAGGAAGGCGGAAGACAGAGAAGAGTGGAGGCGTTATATACCATGGACCTGCCAGTAGGCAGTGCACTAAGAGAGAGAGAGAGTATATTACTAACATTAGCAGTTATTTTCATTACATATCTTATCGACGTTAATTTTTATACTTACTTACTTGTAACTCTAAGGTGGAAGGTTTAAAATACGAATTACTTGTCTTGCCAGGGACACGTTTCCGTTCCACAGACAAGCTTTATCCGTTTCCTCTTCCAATGATGATTTTAGCGACGTCTTTTTGTAACATTTCATAAAAAATCTTTTCACCACAAGCGTTTATGAAACATAATGTTTTCTAAACGCTTGTGGTAAAAAGATTTTTATATTTTTCTCTTCAATATATTATATTGAAGTGAAATATGATATTCTTCAAGTTCCAGTGCTCTCTCCGTCACTGGCATGGTATTCGAGCAGGAAACTGACGTTAAACTAGGCATTAGCCTTACGTGTGTAAATGCTTTTCAAGATTAGCCCAGCAGACTGTCGCCTATAATTATGAATTAAACTTAAACCAGTGGCGTATTATAAAGGGGTTCATAGTTTATTCTAAAATATACGACTCATATCTAAAGTTAATAAAATATGAAGTCACTACAATCGGGCTACGAAACGGCCGTTAAATTAGCCTTTGTAAGCAACTTGAATTTAACTACCTATGGGGCAGACTCTCTAAATAAAATTAACATAAATTACCGTAATTATGAGGCTTCTCATAATTACGGTAATCACCTTATACCAGGTATGCGGTAGATGTAGGCTTACATATAACGCTGAAAAATATAGCTAGATATTCGTGTAGGCCCCCCATCGTCTATTTACGTACCACGAATGCTCGCAAGTAGTCCAGCTGAAAATTTTAACCTTTTGAATATTGGATATGTTACTTTTGCAATTCAGCTATCCTTCCTACCAGTTCCAAAGTCACCGTTGTAAGCCTAATGATTGCGAAAAATTTAAAGTTATTTGAAATCATAGGGACTATTCGTTCATAGATCAGTTGTGACTGGGGTAAAACAATTCTGAAAGTAAACCTGGACGTTCCCTCTCTCTCTCTCTCTTTCTCTCTCTCTCTCTCTCTCTCTCTCTCTATATATATATATATATATATATATATATATATATATATATATATATATATGAGATTTTCTAGGACACAGAAAAAACATAAAATAATGGCACAAAAGACATCCTTTCTTTAATTGCGTACATCGTTCTTGGTTTTACTTTCTGCTATTGGTCTTATTGATCTGCTTAACATCATGGTGCTTGATATTTTAATGGATGTCACTATCACTAAAACTGCGATATTCGAATATTCTTGATGTTGAAGTGCAGCAATGCTGACTGCTGAATAGAAGATTAATACTGATAGAAAGCTAGAGACAAGTCTAACGTCAGTTTCCTGCTCGATAGCATGTCAATGACGGGGAGAGCGCTGGATTTGATTCATGCACCTACTTATCCGCTAACGAACAATGTTACAACAAGCCAGCGGCTCAGCTAATGCATACGCCAAGCAATCCTGGCACTAATATCAATCTATGGTATTATTGCAATATTCGTATATTTAAAATTTTCTAAATACATTTTTTAAAATAAGAGCGATATGTAATAAAGTTAAACACATGACACATTGTACATCTATTGAACTGATCATCCATGATTATATCTATCACTTTTAATATCACATGTTTAACCATTACGCAGTTTAGTTAATTATCCATGTAACCAGTCCTGTGAATGTCCCAGACATTGCTCTCTGATTTTCTCCACCGGGAATTAATCCCTGGACTTCAGGAACATCCGTTTCAGAAAAATTCCTGACGTTACCTAACGCACTTACGCACTGATCTATTTATAATAATAATTTTAATAGTTAGAATAGTTAAACTAGAACTTTTTATCCAGTGATAACGTCCACGTTAGATTCAGCACTGAAGAGCTCCATAGAGCGAGGCGTAGCTCCCACACAGCAGTGGCTCTATTGACTTTGTGCGCATCAACGCTTCATATTCTCACAGTCTTGCTCCTCTATACATCTCTCTCTCTCCCCCCCCCCTCTCTCTCTCTCTCTCTTAGTGCCCTGTCTACTGGCAGGTCCATGGTATATAACGCCCCCACTCGTCTCTGTCTTCCGCTTTTCTCTTCATGTCCACATATATTAATATATTTGTTAGTAATTTTCATGCCATATGTCAATGCCGTATCATTCATTCAGCTATCTCTATATTTACTATATCATACCCACATACTACGAGCCGAGAAAATTCTTCCATGGGTCTATTTAGATTAAATCGATATGTGAAAAAGTACTAATGGAAGTAAAGATTTATTGTAATAAAAAATATTTACCCACTTTTTTAGATGCTTGTCCGTCTCTCTGTCTGTCTGTATGTCGGTTTGTGTCAATCTGGTACTGGTTAATACTAAATCAGTTAATACTGGTTTAATCTGTCATTCTATATCTATAGATTCTCGTTATCTGTCTATCCATCCTATGCTTCTATATTCTTTACTCTCTCTCTCTCTCTCTCTCTCTCTCTCTCTCTCTCTCTCTCTCTCTTTCTCTCTTTCTTCCTCTCACTTTAACTCTCTTTTTCTACATCTCTCTCTCTCTCTATCTCTCTCTCTCTCTCTCTTTCTTATGTCCTCAGTCTTTCTCCCACACTCCTGCTATAACAATCTCACTCACAATGATGTCTCCATACAAATTTCTTCTTTGCTCATCTTACGGTCAAATAACAGTCAAGCGGAAACTTCATCTGGACCCTTCCTCTGTGCATTGAGTCTGCAGTGGATACTACTTATCCTGGGAAGGAGGATACTCCATGTAATTACATTTTTCTTTCATTTCTTAGAAAATACTCCTCTTTCCGTTTCCTCCACACTCGAATTCCGAGCATTTTCAACTGCCTAAAACACCTACCCAAACTGTAAACCGCTTAAAAAGTTCGACTCAACCAAAACCATACTACATTGTGACATTTTTATATTTACAAGGATTTTTTCATAAGCTATAGGCCTACTATTTGCGATAAAGTATCTCAATACAAGAAGACCTAAATGATAGTATATTCGGGTTATATATCTAGTATAGAACAGAGTGCGAAGATTAAGGCAGGCATATCCGTATATACGCATGATATATATACATATATATATATGTATATACATAATAAAGGTTTAACGTTCGTTTACTCATACAGGGATGATGTCAGGGACAACTCCCTGACATCATATATAGCAACAACCATGCATATACATGTATAAGTGTAGAATTGTATAGTTATAGGCATGTGTGTGCATATGCAAAATTTTTAATTTATTCGCATATATTGTTAAACTTAATTTGTAATATAAAACTTAATTAGCATAGATCTAGTTATATGAATATATTTAAAATCTCCTAAATTTAACAAACGAAATTAAAACTTAAGAACTATTTTCTCCTGTCAATCACTATCAAATCAGTGACTAGTGAAACCGAAATAGCTGAAACGTGTGCATATGAGTCTGACCGTATCTATTAACCGAAATGCCATCGTAAATGCATTTGTGGCCTGCCATGATGTATTTATTAAGAATAATGCTTCCACATATGCGCTGAATAAACAAGACCAGATGAGCGCAGACTCATATTTTCTATTATGTCTTCAATCACAAGATATACGTCACACAGTAGAACGGTTTTCTATTCAAAGTATTCAAGACTGGAATATAAAGTTTATGAGAGAAGACTGAATGTTACTAAACACACTTTATTATTTTATAATTTCTCAAGTCTTTTCTTTTCTTTCAGAATTTATTGGCATTGAATAGTACGAGCGAAATCGTATATGATTAAAATGTTATGGTTTGGATATTTATCTACTTCATTGAATATCAACTGTTTTTTAAAATCACCATACTTCATTGAACTTCATTATACAAGTCCTTTTGGCACAGTTTCATTTATATCTCTAGTTATCTGACAAATGACAGGTCTAAGGTTCGTATTTGTATAATAGGAATCTCTTTCACACTCCATAAAATGACAAAAGGGCACTCCATAGGTCAGCAAGATAGTTCCTTCACAGAAGGCTGTTTTTCCATACCTTATATGGCCTACAGCTAAGGCTGTTTTTTCATACCTTATATGTCCTACAGCTAGAGGAAAATATGATTTCGCAGGTGGTCTTTCGTTGCCTCTCTCAATTCTCGCTTAGTCGCCTCATAACGACACTTCCCGCTAACGGTTGCTATATTTTTCAGTGTACCCGACAAACACGGACAATCTTTGTTATATATCTATTAAATCATATTCTATTACAATTGACAGTTCGGCGCAATACACATGGAGCTTCCAATCAGAGCGTTACCCGGATGGAATATTTGACATGGAGAGGGTTGCCGAGAGACTGGAAGATGAATGGTAGCTTCCTCCTCCTAACTCAATAACGCCGGGGAGTAAGTGACTGATTCAGTTTGAGGAGAGTTGTTTTACTTTGTTTCAAAACACTGCTCGCTTTCTAAGCCATAGGTTTGATGTCTGGTCCACGTCAAGTTTACTGCAAAAATATATCAGAAAAATCAGCAATCATTGCTGTTGTTCGTAAAGTTCTAAACAAGTCACTGAACTTTCCAGTGCGACGTATTCAGATAATGTATTCGCATAATGTATTCTGATAATGTATTCGGAAAATGTATTCGGAAATTTAAGTAGGATGAGCATTTGCATGGTCAAAGATTTTAAAAATTTATTTAATTTGTTCAAACTTTATTTTATTTTAATTACTATTTGTTTTTATTTGTGATTGTGTGAGTGTCATCGTACATGATATTAAGTTGTCGTCTGCAAATTCACTCCAGCTTACTTATCCTGGGATGAATTACAGAATTATAAATTGACCATTTTTACATACATGTAAACAAATAATATTCCACTGACTTATATACATGTATATATATATTATATATAGGCAATAATGTTATAATTATATAACAATATAATCTTATAATATATATATATACGATTATATTTCTTATATATATGTATATATATATAGTATATATATATATATATATATATATATATATATATTAATATATTCATATATATAAGTTTATATATATATACATATAATTATATTAACATACACTTATTGATTAAAACATGTAGTTTGCAAACAATCGATTGCCTTCCTTACATTGATATAATTAGATTGATATATATACAGATTTATCAACAGATGCTCAATACAAATCACATAATAGCTAAAGCTTGATATATGATGGACTGATAGATTGACAGAAGACAAATTAAAAAGCATGAATAGTGAAAGCGAATCGAGGTCACATCAGAAATAAGTACAAAGAGCTCAGGCTCGCACGAAGCTCGAGTATAAGAACTCGGCCAAGAGTTGAACTATTTCAAATTCTTTAAAGTCAAACATCGTAGAGGCCGTGGGGGTGAGAGACTGACAGAGGAGAGATGAGAGAAGATAAATGAGAAAGAGGAGAAGAGAGATGAGAAATGAGAGATGAGTGAAGAGAGATGAGTGAGTGACAGAAAAGTAACAAAACAGTGACAGATCAGAGAGGTTTGACTGATAAAAGAATAACAAAGACTCGTTGATCAGAGATACTGGGCAAATTAATCAATCATTCAAAAGGCAATGAATCTAAAGCTGAGTTTTTGTGTCAGTCTTGTTCTTCATATGATGCAAGAGATGAGACAGCTCACGATATGAAACTCTCACAGTGAACCGCAATGTGAAACGTAATCGATGATGCGCTTGCTTCAACTAATAAAAGCAAGAACTAATATTTAGTTTGATTGAATGTCTGGATTTTTTTTATCTGCTCCGGCGGATAACTTACTATAGTCAGAGCTAAACATTAATGAGTACTCGACATAATGATGCATCAGAATACGAATCTAATGTTCACGTTGTGGTTGATGAATTATTCCAACGACAAATGAATAATTTAATAAATTAATTACTGAATTTCAGCTATATTAAAAATCTAACAGATATTCATTCTTCCCAGCAGATTTTCTTGATTGATGATAGTGTTTAAAATTACATGTAAGCCATAAGTGATCATAATAATTACTATTGATTGCTTTATATTTTACATTATATTTTAAATTATTTACTTTTTAGATTGACAGATTATATATTGTTGTCTTATCTTAGTAATTTTGTTATAAAACAGTATAATCCTTGTTCTTTTCTACAATTAAATAGCACCTAGCTTAAATCGATTTCGGTTTAGTAATCAATTAGGCTGTACATTAACACAATAAATCATCAAAATTTAACTCTGCAACCTTGACCTGCAAGTAATTTAATCTAAAGGAAGAAACTCAATTGTCGCATTATCACTCACTTCAGGCTAATGGAATTCTACATTTAAAAAACCAAATTTGTCGTGAACATTTCCTAATTAGTTTCTTTATGTTTAGTATACGCAAAGTTTCATAAAGCACGCTCTTTCAATTGGTAAGATTGCCATAACAGTCGATATCGAACTTGGCTGTTATGTAGAAGCTGCAAGCGTCGAATTCAGGCTTGATATGCAACACCTTGCACTGCATCGAATATCCGACCTTGGATTAGATTTGAAAACAGTTACAGTGCATTCTATTCCATTTCCTAACACAGTATTAATAAAGACGAACATGAGAAGAGACTAACCGAAGAAACTAACTGCAAGTGTTATTTATCAATATACACTATATATATATATATATATATATATATATATATATATATATATATATATATACATGTAGTATATATACATGTAGTATATATATATATATATATATATATATATATATATATATATATATAATAGGAATATGTGCATTGTGCAGTAAATATTCTATACGATAGAACTTTAATATTAAAAGAGCAAGAAAGAGTAATGAAAGGAAGTGGTAGAGTGAGCAAGAGAAAGAGTGAGAGAGAGAGAGAGAGAGAGTGAGGGAGAAAGAGAGTAGGCATGTCTCGGAGAGAAAGAGCGAGAGAGTAAGAGTGTGAGAGATAAGAGGGCTAGAAAAGAGGAAACAAATTAAGTCGTAACGTTTTCATTCCAAAGCTTCATAGGAAGGACAACGATAGCTGGAGGGATGTACTTAAGGTACGACGTATGATTAAAACCGGAGATCAATGCGAATATAATTGTCAATGTATGCGTTACGCAATAGTAGGCCGCGCCTACAAAACGAAGATTTAAACTCATTTCTTTGCTACTTCAAAATTCAGGATTGATGTTATATAATTTATCTCCTCATATTGCATATTTTTTAAAATTTAATCAATATCTTAATGATTTATTAGAATCAAGCTAATTAAATTAATACAATTAATTAAATAAAATGTTACTTTATTCAAGAAAAAGGTTTAGACTCACTGCATGTCTCAATAGAGCAGTGGCTGGAGCCGTCAGGTCAGGAAGACGTCATAAAGTCTTAAATAACAGATCCTGAAGTGAACTAAACCCTCGTGGGTTCGATTCCCAGCCGCGCTCATCTGAGAGCAAAATCTCAGAATTCACGAGAAATACACGAATTACATGAAAATGGAATAAATTACCCAACGGTTTAAACATGTGGTATTAAAAGTGATAAATATATCAACATAGTTAATAATTTCACTATAAACCGTGTTATTTATTTATTTATTTTCATTCGTAACAAATTTTAATCTATACTTAATTTTCATAAATTCTCCGTACAGGCTGAATTGTGCACAGGATCACACCTTGAACGACGCACTCAGCTGCTGTAGGAGTAGACCTGCAATTAATAGTTTTAGATCATTGATTTTTCTTCATTGGATTCAATAAGAACTTCGATGATAGCATTCTACTCAGGCTAGACATGAAATCAATGAAGAAACAGATATACTGACAACTAGATACCTTCTGAAAAGCATCAAGAGCAATGACAGTCATTACAGCGCTCTTGTTGTCAATAACAACATCGAGAACTCTGCAACCAAATTCAAGCCGACTTACAATGAGGGGTCCTAAACGGTGCAAAATTCAAAATCCATAAAATCAGTACAAAGATAGATAATTAATTAAAGAAAATTAGGTTCTATAAATTAAACAAGATAACAAGGAGATAAATATCTAAACACAAATCAAACCATATAAATTCAGTACCAGTACTATTATTATTTGTAGTAGAGGATACAATTTCTAGTAGTAGGTCTGTTGTTTTAATAATAGTTACACAACTCGAATAATGACGATACGATTGAAGAGATCTTTGTTATTATAAACGATCACTCATACGCAACACTCGAGTTTTTTTATACAGCTAAAATGTCGAAAGTAAATGAATTCTCTTCACTTGAGCGCTGTGGGAGAGAACAAATCGCTCGACTACTTGTATATACTTTACTGTATTAGCAGAAGTCAAACGAGCTGATTGAGCAATAGGCAAACAGTGACAGTAAAGAAAAATGCTCTGATCAGGAACCGAATTATGCGTCGATTACGCTAGATGAAGAGAATTCATTCTGGATTCGTCTGGTTTGTGCATATCTCAGTTTATAGAATGCCGATTGCAACAAGTACAACGATACTCATAGAACTTAATAGTCACCGATAGTCTGCATGCAGATTGGATATGTACGTTAAACCTAGCTTTATCGATTTAATTAGCCTGAGTATAAAAATAAAAACGGTAATAGAATGTTGAAACCGGATAATGCTTTCTGATGATTGTGGCGGAAATGATCGGATAAATAAATAATCATATAGAGGGTCTAAATATATGCTTAAAGAGCACATACACAGTGAGCGCAGTAGTAAATCAATAACTTCTAGCCTATATCCAGAATATTATGAGTTCATCGTAATCTCATAGTCCATTGGCCGATACAATAGGGACATCAGAATCTACCAGATAATAAATTTGATTTAATTTAAAATTCATATATATGATTAAAGCGTATTTCTATATTTTAACGCCAATTTCTCCTTTCAATAATTAATGATAAGTATGTAGGTCCTAGTTATAATCCGAATCAAGATGAACATCTAACCGTCGATTTTGAGTTTTAAGTAAAGGCGACCAATTCGCAGGACAATGATCACTGTCAAATTTAAATCATTGAACCCAGTTAAAAGTAAAACGAGTAAATACAAGAAATGTTAAAAGCTACAATAGTTACAAAACAGCACCTTTTATTGATCTTCTTCTTGTTCTTGTTCTTCAGTGCACTGCCAAGTGGCAGGTTCAAGGTACATATTCATACTCAAAGCCTGTTTTCTCGCTCCATAAGAGCACTCCTTAGATCAACAAGTTAATTCCTTCACAAAGTCTATGTTTTATCTATACCTTATGAAGCCTATAGCTTGGGAAAAGAATAGCTTCTGAGGTGGTTTCCCGTTGTCTTCCTCAATTAGATGGATTAATAACCATTTAATCCTTGAGAAAACATTTCATGGTGAGGTCAATGTTTCATGGTTGTTGATCTATGGAGAGATTCATAAGTGTCATTGGAAACCTGTTTCCAGTAACTATGCCACGAACCTCTAATTTGGACAGACAATTGGTTAGATGGGGACAAGTAGCAGCAGGAAATTGACTGAGCAGTTGACTGGTCAAGGGCAGCAGTTTGTAGCATTGGAAGACTATGGGTCAAGAGCGATAAGTAATATTGTTTGTACAGGACGATCGTTTGTTTGCTCAACTGACCCACTTGCCTCCAGCTTTCACTTAATATCCAGGCAAGTCCCGCCTCCTTCTCTCTCCCCTCTATCCTCACTTAAAATCCAGGCAAGCCCCGCCTCCTTCTCCCCCACCCTCTAGCATCACTTAATATACAGGCAAGCCCCGCCTCCTTCTCCCCCCACCCTCTAGCATCACTTAATATCCAGGCAAGTCCCGCCTCCTTCACTCTCCCCTCTATCCTCACTTAAAATCCAGGCAAGCCCCGCCTCCTTCACTCCACCACCTATCACCCCCCGCACACCTTGGTTGACTACTAAGAATACAGAATAACAACTAATCGATAATAATTTAATGTCCGGTTCCCCGCTATAAAAAGCGATGTCAGGGATTTTAATCAAACTCTCCACTAAATCCGATCGTTGGGTATTGTTAAAACCAGAAGAGGTATTTAATTAGCAATCTTTAATAGTAATAATAATACGTTTAGTAAGTAATTAGAAAATAATAATACTAGTAGCGATGATAATTATTAAAAAATTAAAGTTGATACAACTTCATTGTCATCTTTTGGTATAAGCTGTTGACTAGAACTGAAAAGAAGGTAAAACTGAGAATGTTAAAATTAATTAACTAAAGTGAAATAAGTGATACTAGTTACAGGGGAATATGCTAGGATTATAATATTTATGATAATGTCTCTCGGTAAGTGATAGACACAATAATTCACCATAAACCTACTGCATGAATGTAGAAAAAACCGTCAAATACTACATTTCTTCAGTTTTGTTTTTATTCTTTTACGAACACGAACAAAAAAGCAAAGTATCTACCAACAACGGATGACGAAGAATGGTTTCAATGTTTACAGAGAGAATGTTCCACTTCTTTGCCCACCACTGAGACATCCGCCACTTCGATATCTCAACGCTTCCCATGCCTCACCAGGCCAAGTAAATATTTATGTGGAGTCCCAAGAATGAACTGCTGAACTGCTATCAGACATTGCGCCACAGAAAATGCCTTCAAACTATTTACAACCTGCAATGGCAAGAAATCTACCAATACAGGCCTAAATAGGACAGAAATCCACCAATACAGGCCTAAGTAGAAAAGAAATCTACCAATACAGGCCTAAATATAAAATAAATCTATCAATACAAGCCTAAATAGGAAAGAAATCTACCAATACAGGCCTAAATAGGAAATAATCTACCAAATACAGGCCTAAATTTATAACTGATTTGTTTGTAACTATGTACGATTACCATTCCGTTGGAGAAATTAAAATGAATAAATAACAGTTATAAGCAGTAATATACCAGGTAAAGAAAATAATGCAATCAATCCAATAAATCAATCAATCAACCAATCAATCAATCAGTCAATAAATCAATCAATCAATCAAGGAATCAAGGAATCAATCAAGCAAGCAATCAATCAATCAAGCAATCAATCAAGCAAACAATCAATCAATCATTAAATCAATCAATCAAGATACTGCCATGCTGTTTATAAACAGTGATCATTCCACAGAGCAAGGTAAGAGAATTGACAGAAGATGGAGGATCGATTAATAGACCTGCTCCTTGTTTCATCCGAGTAGACCATTTTCTCAAGTGGGAGCCACAGCGCCCCGTGGACCG